>JAVTVY010005320.1:0-38210 GCA_036873755.1 Hanleya hanleyi
TGGTGGGTGGATGGTGGGTTTAAGATGGCGGCGCAAGGGAGCAAACGAGGCGGTGAGGAGGTCACGGAGAGAAAAAACCCTGACATTACCCTCAAAAAAACCTCTAAGCCATATAATAGTAATAAACATAATCTATAGGTGTTGTACCATGTTAATAATATTACCCTCAAAAAACCCTCTAAGCCATATAATAGTAATAAACATAATCTATAGGTGTTGTACCATGTTAATAGGATCAGTCTAGCATCTGTACCACCCTAGGGTCGAGCGTTTATTGTCCCGTGTATCTCCGCAGAAAATCAACAAACAAAATGGCGCCTCCAGGATGGTGTGGGGACGCCCTTTCCACAGCACGGCATCGACCGTAGCGCCATCTGCACACATTGACGCAAGGGAGACAACTCGTGTGGCCCAAGGATATGGAAATAGCCGTGTTGGAGCTAGGGGAGTGACTACTGGTTCAGTGGGGTCGAGTGAGGTATCAATGTGAAGCCTAGGTGAGGGGGCATGTGATGGGCTGGGTGTGGGGTTGAACTAGCGTCATTCTGCGCATGCACGGTGGTCCAAGGGTATAGAAATAGACGTTTCGGGAGCTAGGGGAGTTACTACTGGTCCAGTGGGGTCGAGTGAGGTATCAAAGTGAAGCTTAGGTGAGGGGGCATCTGATGGGCTGGGTGTGGGGTTGAACTAGCGTCATTCTGCGCATGCGCGGTGGCCCAAGGGTATGAAAATAGCCGTGTTGGGAGCTAGGTGAGTGACTACTGGTCCGATGGGGTCGAGTGAGGTATCAAAGTGAAGCCTAGGTGAAGGGGCATCTGACTGGGCTAGCGGGTTTGAACTACCGTCATTCTGCGCATGCGCGGTGGCCCAAGGGTATGGACATAGCCGTGTTGGGAGCTAGGTGAGTTACTACTGGTCCGATGGGGTCGAGTGAGGTATCCAAGTGAAGCCTAGGTGAAGGGGCATCTGACTGGACTAGCGGGTTTGAACTAGCGTCATTCTGCGCATGCGCGGTGGCCCAAGGGTATGGGCATAGCCGTGTTGGGAGCTAGGGGAGCTACTACTGGTCCGATGGGGTCGAGTGAGGTATCACTCATTCGTGAAGGGGCATCTGACTGGACTAGTGGGTTTGAACTAGCGGCATTCTGCGCATGCGCAGTCTGGCCGTAGTATAGAAATAGACGTGTTGGAGCTAGGGGAGTTACTACTGGTCCAGTGGGATCGAGTGAGGTATCCATGTGAAGCCTAGGTGAGGGGGAGTTACACTAGGGTGTGCGGTAGCCATTCTGCTGCGCAGGTCACGTGGTGGGGTTGTGACGTCACTTCCGGGTTTTTCACTAAAAAACTACCTCCAAACATAGAAGAGTTCCCATGTTTTTCCCCTTAGACGTCCGTATGTTCAACCGCCGGGTTTTGTTTTTCCCGCCCCGGCGCCCCCCAGCGCGAGCGGCGCGCGCGCGTCATCACGCGGATAAATGTCGGATCTGTATTATGCAATCGGATAGCGGTTGTCATGAATAACACTAACAAGTTCAGCAAGGTTTATACAGTTTATTATCCCCAATGTTACATCATACCCAGGCTGGGGGAGCCGCCCTGGGTATGTTTAGTATGTTCACAGCAAAACAAATCGAAATATCAAACACCATGTTTTATTATTTAGCGCACCGTCACATTAGGTACAAGTGTTTACTGAGCTCAAGTCAACGATCAGCATGTAGACATAGAGACTATGTGCGGCATCTTATGGTATTCATCAGTGTGCGGGTGACGCATTCAACCGATGGCGGTGGTCGGTCAGCTTGGTAAGGAAGAACGTGGCATTGGTGACCTTCTCTACTACCCATTGTATGTTGGGGCGTTGACGATGCGCCCATCTCAAGGGTTCCACGGTGTCCAGTATCTCCAGCATCGTCTCTAGTGACCTCCGGTTAATGATGGTGAGCGGTTGGTCAAACACATGGCTGTTATTACTGGCATAATAATACCGTAACTGGTCCGTCTTTTGTGACGTAAGATGTACCCGAAAGCAACATTCAATTTGAAGGCCGTAGTTTGATCTTTGAAGATGGCTTCCACGTAGCTGCGTAGACGGGTGAGGTGGGTCAGTGGGAAATTGTAGATATCTGGAATGGGGCGATCACGGTGGAAAATGTGCCGTATCATGGGCCATTGGCGCCGATCGATGTCATTCACTGGATGGGCGTCCTGTAACAGATCGCTGGGAATATCCACTGCATCTTCCAGAAAATGTCCGATGTCGTCAGGCGTATGACTGGCAACAGCAATGCTAGGGACTGGCTGGATATCTAGACTCTTCTGAACTGTGGGTATAGGCGGGCTCTCCGTGATCGCATCACCAGTGGCGTTCGTCTCCCCGGCCTTATCTTCACTGGGTCTCACCTTCCGCGGCTCCTCTTCAGTAGGAAGTTGTCGCCCAAACCGTAGAGACGGACCATGAATCAAACGCTGATGCCGTCTTAACTGACTGCGTCGTTTGAAGAGTTGACCACATTCATTACATTGTTCCTTCGCGCCCTCGTGGAGTGAGCGTTCGTGGCGCACTAACTGATCCTCCCGATTAAATGACCGTGCGCAGGTTATACAAGTATACCGTGCACCGTTGTGGGTGGAGGCCTCGTGGCGTCGTAAATTATCTAGACGAGTAAACTGCTTCTGGCAAGTTGTGCAAGTGAACATCTTGGTGGTTGACAGAGAGTCTGATGAAACGGCAAGGCCGCTCCCCTTTCATAGCACGCTAGCTGGTGATCTATTTTTAGCACACTCTACCCCAAGTCGAGGATCGAGACTGGTGTACTGGTGTACGACTGAGCCGCATTGCGCAGACGCGAAGTACCCGGATGATAGACACGGACGTCAGCGATCCGAAAAGACACGGACTTTACCGAAAATACACGCACTTTAACGAAAAGACACGGGCGTACCCGAAAAGACACGAAGGTGAACGCCATTGTGGGAAACCCCCACAGACAGGTCAGTACATGCATTCCTATGATGTTCACGCATAATAAAAATGTAATCTGTGTTGTTGTTGTTGCTCCCTTTTTTGGACTAACCCATCAGAATAGTACGTATCACGGACTACACCCGTAGAGCTACATCTGGTCTATAAAACACGTCCCTCTGGATCCCACACCTTCATTTCTACAGAGCCATGGCGGAGATCCAGCCCCATGCGACTCGCATTTTACAGCATGCCACCGCGGTGAATTCATTCACGGGTTACCGAGCAGTGGTCCGGTCCATGTTTGCAGATGGCGACGACAACGAGGGACGACGCCAGATCCTGAACGAGTTCACAGAAGCGGTCCTCCACAGAGTGCACTCGATGGAGAGGCGTGCCATCACTCACCACTACTGGACTATGACAGCCATCCTTGATGCTCGCGCTATGGACCAGGAGCGCTCACGCCGGAACCAGCGCCGGCTGGTTGGTCTCATACTAGTCTGTGCCCTATTGACCCTGGCGCTGTGGTATTGACAGTGGGGACTATAAATACGAGGGTCAGACAGAGTGTGTGTCATTCACCGTTCGACATTTGGACCAAGCATGTCACCCGTCCTACGAGCCATCCTGCCCCTTACACCCCAGGTGGGGTTACACGTCTATGAAGATAAAGTCGCCCTGGTGGAAGACCGTGGAGATATTTGCTGGTCGCCCGCTGAGACCGTATCGAATACGGTGACGCTACAGCGTGACGGCTGTACCAAATTTAAACGCGTGTTGAGCGACGAGCTCGACGGACACCTCATCCACATAGACAATGCCATCTACGTATACCGTGGACCTTTCTTCGCACGTCTGGGCCGCTACCAAGATGCTACGCGAGGCTTCACCCTAGACCCCCATCTGTGGACAGCCTTGGAGAAAGTAGTGCCTATCGTGGACCAGCTGTTTACACCGGACGAGCGATCATCAGACGAGTTGGAGTGGGCTCGTGCCCTGAGAGAAGCGGCGGCAGAACCCCATGAACAACTACATGAACCCGACGACGACGATGCCATTGATTACCCGGCTAGACTCAACCAGCCCAGTGACATGACCACCTGATCCTTTTGATCTGACGGGGTTGTCCCTATAAATACGAGAAACAGTCAACTCTGGTACCATTCACGTACTGACCATGGCGGAGCATATGATACTGGCGTATCTCAGCTTGACCCCCGAGGTTTTCCTGCACGTGTATGCGGATAAGGTCGATATCATGGAGGAGGTGGTGGGAGACACGGACCCTACACAACCGTGCCCGGCTCACATTCGTCTGTCCCGAGAGGGCTGGACCAAATTCAAACGGGTGTTGTCTGGTGAACTGGACGGCGACCTCATCCACTTGTGTCACGATGTGTACATCCGACGCGGCCCTTTCTTTGCTCAATTGGCTCGGCTAGATGGGGGTACAGTGCATTTTACCCTTCACCCTGATCTATGGTCTGCATTGGAAGATGCCGTGGTAGATGTGGATGAAGTGCTTATCAAGCGGTCATCAGACGAGTTGGACTGGTCATTTACCATGGACACTGTGAAAGCCCATGAAGAAAATCAGAAAGAAACTCCGGCCCAAGATATACCCGTTATAAATAAACGATAGAGCCAGGGTGCATCATCATTGTGTCACCATGAAGCGCTGGGAGAAGGTGTTGGATAACTTATACTACAGTCCCGACAGTCCGGCGGCCTATAGTGCATTGTCGGCTCTCTATCGAGCGGCCAAACCCCAGGGGATACAACGTGCCCAAGTCCGAGATTGGTTAAGAAGACAAGACACCTATACCTTACATCGATCTGTCCGTCGCCATTTTCTACGGAACCGCGTCATCGTGGGAGGAATAGATGCCCAGTGGCAAGCGGATTTGGTCGATATGAGCGCCTTTGCCAAACACAACGATGAGAATCGGTATATCTTGACGTGCATCGATATCCTATCCAAGTATGCGTGGGTGGTACCCATCCGGACGAAAACGGGGGCAAATCTCATAGCGGCGTTCAAAGACATCTTCAAGACCGGGCGCAAACCTTTATATTTGCAAACCGACGAAGGCACGGAATTCCTCAACAGACCGTTCCAAGCCTTTCTCAAGAAACAGAAGGTGTTTTTCTTCCATACGTACAACGAGACCAAGGCTTCCGTGGTGGAGAGGTTCAACAGGACATTCAAAGGCCGCATGTATAAATATTTCACCTATAAGAATACAAGGCGGTACATCGATGTTCTCCCGAAACTGGTGAGGGGTTACAATCGAGCCTATCATCGGAGTATAGAGAGAGCCCCCATTACCGTGACCCAACGCAATGAAGCCCAAGTCCGGCGTGTCTTGTACCCCAGGCCATCGCAGCGAACAACGAAGGCGGTGTACAAGGTCGGGGACCCTGTACGGATCAGTAAAGTCAAGGGCAAGTTCGACAAAAGTTACTTGCCCAACTGGAGCGATGAGCACTTCCTGATTAAACGGCGCCTACCCCGACAGCGGCGAGTCTATGAACTGGAAGATCTTCAAGGGGAACCGTTGCTGGGGACGTTTTACGAGACGGAATTACAGCCTGTCGTAAAAACACAGCAAGACTACTACACGGTGGAGCAGATTTTGAAAACGGAACGTCGACGTGGCAAACTGTTTCATTTCGTCAAATGGCAAGGTTGGCCCAGTTCCTTCAATTCCTGGGTCGCTGCCAACCAGGTGAAACGACTATAAAGCGAGACACCACTGCCGTCCTCCTTCATTCCACGTCCGACCACAGTGCTATGGACAAACAGCAGTTGCCTCTGAAGACAGCGTCTCCCAAAACGCGCAAAGCACAAGTGGGCTTTGGGGTGCCATTGCTAACCCTGCTGAGTGTGTTGTACGGAGGTGTGTTTTACGACGTAGCCTATGTCAGCACGTTACTTAACCAACTGAGAACACCAGCCACCAGTGAAACCGGTCTAAAGAGAGCACCAGTCGTATCGAGCCCAGTCATCACCACCACACCTCCTGTACAAGCCACAACGAGTGTAAGCTCTACACCTACACCAAGTACGCCCACTACGTCTGAACACCCACCGGATTTCATCCCTCACAGTGAACCGACGACCCACGTTGTACCCACCCCCATCATCACCATCCCTGACAGTGAACAGACAACGACGACCGAAGTTGTACCCACCACCACTCCAGTTCACTCGTACCAAATTTACAAGAGCGGGTTACCACGACAACGGATACACCTCGAACCATGGACCCTGGGTGGCAGCATCCCTTCACTTGCGTCATCGCAGGACCGACGGGTTCCGGCAAAACGCACTTCGTCAGGAAGCTCCTTCAACACGCCGACAGCATGATCACCCCACCCATTGCTCGAGTTGTGTGGTGTTACGGAGAATGGCAGGAAGCGTATGCAGCAATGCCCCATATCACGTTCGTGGAAGGCCTACCCAATCTGGCCGATTTGGAACCCGACACCTTGGTGGTTCTGGATGATCTCATGGCGGAGACGGATGCGCGGGTCACCCAACTCTTTACCAAAGGCAGCCACCATCGACGGCTCAGCATCATCTACATTGTGCAGAATCTGTTCAGTAAAAACAAAGAACATCGGAACATCAGCTTAAATGCCCACTACCTGGTGGTCTTCAAAAACCCGAGAGATACCACTCAACTGCTGCACCTGGCGAGACAGATGTATCCCGGCCGCACACCGTTTGCGTTGGAAGCCTTCAAAGATGCCACAACCCCTCAGCACGGGTATATGCTCTTCGACCTCAAGCAAGCCACCCCCGACCATCTTCGACTACGGACCGGCATCTTTCCCGGAGAGGCCCACCACGTGTACATGCAAAAATAATGTAAACACACCCACAGTGGCTCCCCCAGCTGGGGTCTGTGTGTTTGATGATGGGAATAATAAAAAGAATGAATACCACAGCAGGGTTGACTTTGTCTCTGAGGTAGATAAAAAGAGCAGCGTTGTGGGTTCTGGCATTAGTTGTACAGGATGTCTGCGCGAGTACGGAAGCACGCTCCCACGCTCCGTGTATTGAAGACGGCCCCACCCGAGTTAGTCCGAACCATTGTACGCGGTGCGGACCCTGACCTTGTACGCTGTCTGTGCGAGATCGGGTACAACCTGTTAAAAGGCAACGTACCACTGACTCCGGCTCAGAAGACCAAGTTGGCCAAGCATAAGACAGGTCTCCGAACCTTAGTCCAGAAGCGGGTCCCTCAAACACAAAAGAAAAAGGTGTTACAGAAAGGCGGCTTTCTCGGGGCCATCTTAGCACCGTTGGCCGCTTCCGTGTTGGGTCCAGTATTGGGTGGACTCTTCGGCCGACAATGAACCACACGAAAAAAATGGTCCTCGTCGAACCACGGTTCCTTCAAAACCTCCAATCGCCCTACCCTGTCCCACCTACGGTGAAGACCATAAACACCCTCGATGGAGAGATGCAACAGATCTTACAGAGACCGGGTTAAGCGACAGTGAGAAAGTACAACGGTACAATGAGACGCTTCAACGGTACATGACGTTCATGGACCAATACAAAACCCTGTCTACCCCAGCAACAGCACCACCACCACCACCACCACCACCACCACGTGACAGACCGCCGACCTCAGCACCGTTCCAACAGCCGGGTGGGGTAGCCCCCACAGCCCCACAGTGGGTGGAAGACGAAGTGCTGAAGAGTGTACCTGCATCGTTCAAGAAACAAGCTGGCCTGGTATTACAACGGATGAAACAGAATCCTAACATGACTTGGAATGATAAAGGCGAACTCCTGGTACAGAATCAGGTGGTCCCCGGCACCCACATGACGGATTTAGTGAATGATCTGATGCGTCAACGCAGATCGCACACCGATCCTCGAGGCTGGGAGGTCTTCGCTCAAGGCTTGAAAGACATGCATGTACCACAGGAATTGGTGGGGAACCCCCACCGCTGGGCCTTTATGCAGCGTGACTCACCGACTCGTGCACCACGACTCTCACCACAACCTTCTTGGGAAGCCGACTGGGAACCGGAGTCACCCCCCAAAACTCCACCACCACCATCACAACGGGCACCTTCTTTTCAGACCTTTAAAAAACCACCCTCGATCAGGACACCCCACATCTCCAGAGCCGTGACACGTAGCAAGTCAACGCGACGAACACGACGCCGGACACAACCGCCCAAGGCCTGGAACACCTATTAAAACCAACAGCAGCAGCAGGACAGCTCAGTCGCCATGTTTTACCTCACCCTACCCAGTAACAGTTCGCTGGATGTGTTTCCTGACAACACCGTGGCCAAGTATGTGACTCAATTACCGCAACCGTTACATTTACCTGGCCGGTGGGAATGTGGACTGGTGGATATTCAGTACCCTTACTCATGGTACAACGTGCGAGCCAATGAAGTGTGGTACGAGGTGACCTACGAAGGCAAAAACACCCGACTCACCCTGCCCGAAGGCCAATACGATACCCCCAAGGAGTTCATGGGTGGGCTGTCAAGACTGATGCATTATAAGGCTCTACGAGACGTCACGAATACTTCAAAACCCATCAAATCTTTCCCCTTCAAGAATCACGTGGACTTCGATTACAACGCACACAACGACAAGGCAGAGCTTATCGTGACCGGCAAGGCGAGTGTTGTACTGAGTCCTATCCTACAGCAAATGCTGGGTTTCGATCTAAAGACGTTCGCTGGTCCAACCGAACACCATGGGGAGATGCCGATGGATATGAAGTCGGGTATGTACGGACTCTACGTCTACTCGGACGTGGTGGACAACCACATCGTGGGCGATATCAACACACCTCTGTTACGGGTGGTCCCCATTAAAAAGACGTATGGAGGTCAAGTCACCCACAGTTTCACCCACATGCTCTACTTGCCCGTACGACAAACTGACATCAACACGATCACGGTGGATATAAGAGATGACACGGGACGACCGGTGGCATTCGAACGAGGAAAAGTGGTGCTGACACTTCATTTTCGTCAAGCACGTGCTCCCCACTTTGCATAATGAAAGTACCTTACGAGTGCGACGCAGCTATGCCGACTATTATGCCCAACAGGCCGGGGGTGGCTTTCCGGTCTTTAGCGGTGCACGCATGCAAAGAGGACATGGACTGGGGAACATACTCGGCAGCATCGTCAAAACGTTCCTGCCCTTGGTGACGCGTGGGGTGAAAGCAATGGGCAAACAAGCGGTACGCAGTGGACTGCAAGTGGCCGGTGATGTCTTGGGGGGTACGGCACCCAAAGAATCCTTGAAACGGCGGGCCAAAGAAGCGGGAGGCGTCTTGGTGGCCAAAGCACAACGCACCGTAGGGAATAAAAGAGCTGCCCCACCGAGACCACGCACCAGTCGACGACCGACCCAGCGACGACGCACATCGAAGAAGACAAAGGATATCTTTTCTTAAAACATGTCCTTGATCCACGCCGAGTCCTGCCCCTCCACCAACAGTGAATTTGATTTGTGGACCGTGCCGCCCACACAGACCAGTGTCGAACAAGGATTATGGGTGGAGCATCTCCCGCTCTCCAGCATCAACGAAACCGGGCCCATCGAGTTCACCATCAGTAATGCGGATACGGCCTATGTGGATTTAGCCCATACCTACTTGTATGTGAAAGCCAAGGTGGTCAATGGAGCTGGCACCAGAATCGCTGACCAAGCAACGGTGGGCCTGACGAATCTCTGGCTGCACTCGATGTTTCAGCAGGTGGATATTTTTCTCAGCGACAAACTCATCAGTGACTCCACCAACACGTACCCCTATCGAGCCTACATCGAGACCCTGTTGTCGTATGGCCGAGAGGCTAAAAAATCTCAGCTGACAATCGCTTTATTCTACAAGGACACGCCCGAGCACATGGACACGGTGGACAATGGGGGATATAACAAACGGAAGGCTTTCACTGCGAACAGTGCCTCGGTGGATATGATGGGTCGACTGCACACAGACATGTTCATGCAAGACCGGTACCTCTTGAACAAGATCCCCATCAAAATCCGACTGATACGGGCGCCTCCGACCTTCGCCTTGATGGCCACTAACGTAGAGGGGCATGCAGCGGACTATAAGATTGTCATCCAAGACGCAGTCCTGTATGTCCGAAAAGTGAAACCGAATCCAGCCGTTCAATTGGGACACATGAAAGCCTTGGAAACAAAACCAGCCCAGTACCCTATCCGACGTGTGCAAACCAAAGTGTTCTCTGTGCCTGCTGGAAATATGGGCGCCAACAAAGAAAACCTGTTCCTGGGGGAACTACCCAAGCGATTGATCCTGGCCTGTGTGGAAAATACCAGTTTCAGCGGAGCCTACCCAGAGAATCCGTTTGACTTTCAACATTTCGGCATCAATTTTGTGGCCCTGCATGTGGATGGACAACAGGTGCCAGCCACGGCCTTAACACCGAACTTTGGGCGGAGGAATTTCATTCGAGCCTATCAGAGCCTGTTTACAGCCACAGGTCAAATCAACCAGGACGAAGGGAATATGGTCAGTCGGGAGGACTACGCGAACGGATACACGTTGTTCTGTTTCGATCTGACGCCCACCTTAGAGAACGACCATCAGCTGGCCCTGGCCAAGCAAGGCAACTTACGGTTGGAAATCCACTTTGCACGAGCCCTGGCGACCACCGTCAATGTGATCTGCTACGCCGAGTTTGACAACATCATTCAAGTGGACAAGGCGCGCAACGTCCTGTGTGACTTCTCCACCTAACATGGATACAGACCAGATAACCACCGTGCTGGAGAATGACCCAGAGACACGTAGGGTCTTTCAAGGGGTGTTCGCCCGAGATGTGTTTCCATTAGACCGTGTGTATCCGGCTGCTTACGTTCTCAACACGGATCCGATGGATCGGCCCGGTGAACACTGGGTGGCCGTGTACTTGGCAGAACAGCAGGGCGAATACTTTGACCCGTACGGCCTGCCACCCCTCCATCCCGATTTAACAGACTTCATGGATCAAGGCACAGAGACGTGGTGTTGGAACAGTCAAACGTTGCAAAGGCTCACCAGTGGCGTGTGCGGACAATATTGCTTGTTTTACCTGTACCATCGATGCCGGGGAAGACCCTTATCTACCATCGTACAGATGTTTGACGAGTACCCCCAGGCCGAGGACCGCGATGTACTCGTCTATGACTGGGCCGCCCATCATTTCAATGTACAAGCCCCGTTCTGGGCTTAAGTTAATGACAAGCCCCTTGTTCTGGGCTTAAGTTTACAAGCCCCTTGTTCTGGGCTTCAATGTGCAAGCCCCTTGTTCTGGGCTTCAGTTAATTACAAGCCCCTTGTTCTGGGCTTCAGTTTTCACGTGGTTGTTCTCACGTTGTTGTTGTTCACTGAATAAAAAAAATGAGATCTCACCAAAAGACCCTGTCTTGTGTGTTTTATTCATAATGCATCAATGCCCAATATGGAGATTCAGTCCAACTGAAATCAGTGGTGTAGGATGGGGCCAAAATGTAACCCATCAAGGTTAGAATGCAAGAGCACTATAGTAAAAATAGAGAGCCAATGAAATCAGCCTACAGACCAAGTACGTGTTTTGGTCTAGGTTTGGAGCGGGATTTCATTGAGGTACGTGTATACGGTGAGTGAAGAGACTCGTCCAACACGTATAGATTATGTTGATGACTATAAGTTCTAGGTAACCCATCAAGGTTAGAATGCAAGAGCACTATAGTAAAAATAGAGAGCCAATGAAATCAGCCTACAGACCAAGTACGTGTTTTTGGTCTAGGTTTGGAGCGGGCATTTCATTGAGGTACGTGTATACGGTGAGTGAAGAGACTCGTCCAACACGTATAGATTATGACTATAAGTTCTATGAGCATAATGCATGAAACTGGTTTTGAACACCGTATTAGCCAATCAGTGGCCTAGAATGGAGCGAAAGGTAACCCATCCATGTCCAGAAAACATTACCCGGGTGTACAAGAACCCAGATGTAGGCGCGGACGTCAGCGAAAGCACACCGTGAGTACCCCAATTCGATTGGCTGATTGCTCGACCGCTGATTGGTTCTTTTTCTCGACCGCTGATTGGCTCTTTTTTCTCGACCGCTGATTGGTCCAAATGGAACTGCCCATCCTTCCCAGGTTCATCTAGAATCCCCTTTTTTTTGTGCTCAAGCTCTGACTATCGCGATGCCGCAACGCAACAGTGTCTCATTGGACATTGGACCGTCTGACCTAGGCTTCACTTTGATACCTCACTCGACCCCATCGGACCAGTAGTAACTCACCTAGCTCCCAACACGGCTATTTTCATACCCTTGGGCCACCGCGCATGCGCAGAATGACGCTAGTTCAACCCCACACCCAGCCCATCAGATGCCCCCTCACCTAAGCTTCACTTTGATACCTCACTCGACCCCGCTGGACCAGTAGTAACTCCCCTAGCTCCCGAAACGTCTATTTCCATACCCTTGGACCACCGCGCATGCGCAGAATGACGCTAGTTCAACCCCACACCCAGCCCATTACATGCCCCCTCACATAGGCTTCACATTGATACCTCACTCGACCCCACTGGACCAGTAGTCACTCCCCTAGCTCCAACACGGCTATTTCCATATCCTTGGGCCACACGAGTTGTCTCCCTTGCGTCAATGTGTGCAGATGGCGCTACGGTCGATGCCGTGCTGTGGAAAGGGCATCCCCACACCATCCTGGAGCCGCCATTTTGTTTGTTGATTTTCTGCGGAGATACACGGGACAATAAACGCTCGACCCTAGGGTGGTACAGATGCTAGACTGATCCTATTAACATGGTACAACACCTATAGATTATGTTTATTACTATTATATGGCTTAGAGGTTTTTTTGAGGGTAATATTATTAACATGGTACAACACCTATAGATTATGTTTATTACTATTATATGGCTTAGAGGTTTTTTTGAGGGTAATGTCAGGGTTTTTTCTCCCCGTGACCTCCCCACCGCCTCGTTTGCTCCCTTGCGCCGCCATCTTAAACCCACCACCACCCACCACAGCCGCCATCTTAAACCCACCATCCATCCCACCACCCACCACAGCCGCCATCTTAAACCCACCATCCATCCCACCACCCACCACCACAGCCGCCATCTTAAACCCACCACCACCCACCACCCACCACCACACGCATGCGCACACCTCCACAAAACCTCCCCATTATATGTCGCTGTGACGTCACAAAAGGTTCTGCGCATGCGCAGTGAAGCGCTGTTAACTCGAAATGCTCGCTCTATACTACTATGCTCGCTACCACAGTTGTTGACAGTCGTCTGCTATTTTGTCACACTGTGTGGCATTAGCTGGCGACCTGACAACGGCTAATTGACACAATTGTCTTAATTGTGACAATTGTGTATTTGTGTCGTAATTGCGACAGTTGTGTCATTAGCAGTTGTTACAATATCCCCGCGCTGATTTCCCGCCACATTTGACAGACGTGGTTTGTGTCAGACGATCGGTCAGACAAAAATTCCACCTCCAGTACAGAGCCCCAAAACTGGCACCCGGTGATTTAGTGATGTAGGCCTACTCAGTAGTGAATAAATCATTCAGCAACTCAGGATGACTAATTCCAGCGGGTATCGATCTAAAATTCTAATTTCTTTTATTTAACGGCCCAGATCACAGGTGTTTGGCAAGTTAATTAGCTGGGGGGTACACTGCAAAAAATTGTGTTGAAACCATTTTAGCACCAGAATTGTGTTGAAAATAACACAAATTGTGTAAGAATCAACACTAATTTGTATTGAACTCAACACAATTTTGAGCAATGATATGTAACAAATAAAATTATGAAATGGATGGAATTAACAAATAATAACAAGTAGAGATCTGTCTGAATAATACCGTGATATTGCAGCCGCTCCGGACAAAAAGTGGGCGTGACCGCAACGGCGAGACTTGAATTAGGAAACTGAACGGAGATTGCCGAGTTGGCCGAAGTTGTAACGGAAGTTGTCTGGACGCTAAAAATCAGGGTGTTTGGTAGCCCGAAAACATCGGCTAAGGAGTCTATTTTTTTATTTTTGGTTGTTGTTGCTGACCCCTTTAGCCCGAATCACATCTACAGACCGAAAAGGAAAAAAATAAATAAGACGTCAGTCGCTCGAGATCTATAACTGCACACGGCGTGGGGAATTGAGACAGACGCACAAAAAGCATTTTGTCGAATAAATAATATGATTTGGCATCTCCTGCACTATGACAACCACCTAATGACTCCTTTAATTAGATGGAATCTGCCATCAAACACGGATTTTGTCATTTTGCCGTTGGGTTTCTTTCGCCATAGTTTACAGGGACATGCGCAGAATGGGATTGGTCTTCTGACTCACGTCATCAAGAACCAATAGCGACGTGAGTTTATTCACGTGATCAGGAAGGTCACGAGATCAAGGTCATATTCTCACAAGATGGCAGAAAGGCGCGAAAACGTTAAAATCAATGGAAGTTTTTTCTCACACATTTGATCACTTTTTGTCAGCATCAAAACAGTCATGAGAGATGGTACATGGTTAAAGAAGCTAAGGTCGGTCAAACTGTATCAAATTGGCATATTTTTTCTCTCCCGTTTCGTTATTTTCGTCAGCGAAAAGCCGCTTTTCGCGCATAAATTTTTATCGCCAAAATTTAACCTAGGCGCGATCTGGGCTGTGATACGAATGCCACGCCACCTTACCTATTTTCACCTATCACAGCCAGAGTTTCTGGGTTAGGTGTTTGGAAGATTTACGGTCCATAATTGATGGATTATGAGAATCTTTGGATGGTAGCATGAATAATTAACCTCTAAAGAATAAAATAGGAGGTGAAATATAGAGGTAGGCCAATTTCTGTGAAAACGTATACGGATGATCGAGTGGAGGTCGTACCTTAGTGAGTCACCTTGTCCAATCTATTGTTGACGATACCCCCCAGTTAATTAACTTGCCAAACACTTGTGACCCAGATACGTCACATTTATCCAAGGACACTACAATTTATTTTATGGTCTCTGACTTATTACAATCTGTTAGACATGTCGTGGAAAATTCCCATGGAGCCTTCATAAGATTGAATGCTGAGAGATAACAACAGTTGTTCCATTGAACAAGGAATTCGCCCTAATTCTGACATATCAATTTGTCCATTCATAAAACTCTATGTACCGGTACGTCTGTTTACATCACGTGACACCGTGAAAAGCCTTCGGTGTCCGCCGACGCAAGGTACCGGGTATACGAAATCTCCACACTTATCCGCATAATTTATAAGTACAAAAATAGAACATATTTCAACGACAGTTCAAATGTCGAAGATTTGTAGAATGACAAGCATGAATAACTCGAACACTGATCATCATCTAGGACTTGACAGCAAAAGTTGTCTTTTTCACCTTCAAGGCTGGTGTGCATTTATAAGTCGGTAATTTAGAACCTATGGGATTAGCTTTATATGACCACACACACGCGCTGTCCCCGTCTCGTCTTGTATCTCCTACATGATTCCTGCAAGAGCAAGTTTCAGGTCGCAAACCACTAAATAATCGCCTTACTTAATATGTAGTAAATTGGCAGAGCACATCTTGAGAAAACTATATTCCCTAATATTCGCCGTCACAAATGACCCAACACACCAGGTAGCCTGGCATTTCCGCTCAAACATATGGAGAATTCAGCATACATTCCCCACCAGTTTTTCGAGATAAGACCGCCAGAAATAGGGCCATCCAGCCCGAAACCATTACGGCAAATTCGGAGGTGGCCAATCAAACTGGCCCAGAATTTTTTCCGATTAGAATATGAAAAGGTGGTTTTGATATATTTGATAGTCAAATATTATAGAAACATTTTAAAATACGTCACAGACCATTTCAGGCCCAATCAGGTACAATGGCCAATCAATGTTCGCCGGAAATCAAGTCCTGATAATAATCTTACACCCAGAAACGTCAATGGAGGTTTGTGACCTTCAACCCATCCCACATGATGCAGGTCGGTATACTCGGTATCAGCCCAAACGTGTGGGGAGTATTACTCGAACATCCCGTTGAAAATAACAACCAATGAACGGACGGCGTTCGAGTGTGATACGCTTCCTTCGTGGGATATCGGTATATTTTGACGAGGGCCTAATTTATGCGGAGAAAAAGCTGGAGGACAAACTCTTTGAAGTTCAGAGCGGAAGCGACATCGGGGCGTGCCTTAAGTCAAAATAAATCAATGGATATGAACATGTGAATTAAAAACAGTCAGAGTGGACGGAATATGCAACACAGTGCCTGGCGTTTAATACACTCGAATATAGGTATATTCTGAAAGGTCATGAATTCACGAAGGCTATTCGGAATAAAATGACTGGTCTTCGTCCTGACGAATTCCCCTTCTTTCATGGCTCGGATTTGTCAGATGAACAATGGTTAGGGCATCTTCACAAGTCCTTGTAAATCCTAAATCCTCGCAGAGGGTTTACCTGGACATTTTTAATGATTCGAATGAGTTCTTGAGTCGATGCCTCTATTTTATACAATCTCGTACATTTCATCCCCCGAGGTTGTTCTGAATTAGCATGTCGGTATCCCAAGCCTGCGGTTCTTGCTTCGACTTCCGATGTCGATTTCAGCTTCACATCAAATTTAGTTTGGCCCGCGATGAAATTCAAATCTGTCACATCTCATACCTCGCAGCGGATTGGCCTAATCAACCAGCTTAGCACGTTCACTGATTCGGTTGATTTAGAGGAAACTCCATTGATCTATTTATATCCAGAACTCGTTATATCCTTACAGATCGATCGATACATTGGCTAGCGAGGATGTGGTTAGGGGTTCCAACAACGCAGAACCAATCCGTCTCACGGGGGCAAAAGGCTCAGACGTGGCAGGCGTGGTTTGACGAAAAGATCTCCCGATTGTCGTGGAAAGTAAGATCTCAACTGCTTGCATGGAACATTTATGAAACATGCGTATGGACAAATGACATCAAAAATATTGATTTTACAATCGCTAAATGTAAATATCGCTGTCAGAAAATCGACTTGACTAGTCCGTACTGAAGCCAACCAAGATGGTATATAAGGGAAATAACATCAAGGACGATATCCGTAATAAGCCACTGAAGACAGACAATTTGACATTGGTTGACTTTTAGTTCACGGAGACGAGCAACTTATCGGCGGTCGGACTTTTAATTTTCGGCGGAAGAAAATCCTTTGAAGTTTACGTTTACCACGCACGATGTTTATCTAGATCTTTAATTATTTATAAATTTATTTATCTATTATGTTTTTATATTTACCACTTAATGTATGTGTGAGTGTGTGTAAGGGTGTGCATGTACGTGTGATTGCGAATGCGCGAAAGTGGGTGTTCATGACGCTAGCCATTTGAAAAAAAAATCATTTCTAAATGTCACCCAACGAAGGTTAATTCTACGCAGTGAAGAACACGAAAATACCCGGACCAACTACCATGACAAAAGCTGTGACACCGATCCGATCGGAGCAGTCCAATACAAAGACAAACATCCCAGAAATAGACTGCCCCTGGCATGACGCACTTGTGATGTCCTGATGAGCCAACCATCAAAACCAGAACAGAAACCTGAAGAAATCAGAGATTTCTACAGACCAATCACAGTTGTGCTATAGGTTTTTTTCTGGACGGACCTGTGTGTAAGGAGAGGAAACAGAGACAATTTTATTTTACTTCTCAATCTTTTGTTAATCGTTTTAAACCACAGTGCCTGTGAAATTATGAATTGAAAAAATAAAATCTGAAATATAAATAAAGCATCGAGTTGATGGGCCACTTATGAGCAATCTGATCAGCAAGGACATTCTGATACCACGAGTGTTTCTATCCTTCTGAAGCTTCAGTGCATTTTGGACCATAGGCCTCAACTTGTACTTCACCCCTCTCATTCTCAGTATTTGTAGAATGAATGAAATGGTAGATTTGTTCGATATGAGAGTAGATTTACGCCGAAATACACACCCGGTTTACACATAAGACAACAATAACAATCTGAGAGTGAATTTACTCAGAAATACACATATGATTTACACATAAAACACTGTGAGAGTAGATTTACGCCGAATTACACGGTTTACACATAAGAAAATTTGTGAGTAGATTTATGCCGAAATACACGGTTTACACATAAGACAATCTGCAGTATAATTACTCCGAAATACACACACGATTTTTACATAAGACAATCTGAGAGTAGCTTTACGCCGAAATACACACGTGATTTGCATATAAGACAATGTGAGAGTAGATTTACGCCGAAATACACACACGATTTATAACAATCTGAGAGTGAATTTACTCAGAAATACACACTCAATTTACACATAAAGCACTGTGAGAATAGATTTACGCCGAAATACACAGACGGTTCACACATAAGACACTATATGAGAGTAGATTTGTGCCGAAAGAACACTGAACGTGTGGCCACCTTGTGTTATCATCTTAAATCGAAACACTTGAGGATAACTTATTTATTCTCCGCCGGGATCACTTGAAAGTTTCATTGAAGATGCCTGTGCCTGTCACCGCCAGAGTCTGGGTCGGATAATTAGGTCTCCCATAAGCTCGTAATGTGTCAATCCATAATTTTTATCAGCTCCACGTTTTGGTAGCGATAACATTAAATAGAGCTGTCGTGGAAAATTACCACGAGCACTTTCATTTGGGTTAATATATGACATTCTATGCCAGTTCATTCATGAAATTTAATGATGTCTGTTTACATCACGTGACCTTACAAGGGTTGATCATGTTGACTTACCCTCGGATATGTCTTTCAAATTTAAATATACGTGACTAGTGAAGATGTGGGTATGTCCGTCCGCCTGGTATTAATACACGTGCATGCAGTTTGGGGGGTGGGGGGAAGGGGGGGGGGGCGATCTCGAAGCGAAGACCGATCCAAGATCCCAAAAACGGAGACCCTTTTCCAAAAGAGCCCCATAAGTGGGTCTTGCCTTTTCCGACTTCGTTTTGGTGTTGGCCCTATCAAAATACAGGAGAAAAACCAAACGAAGACCCTGGGATTTTTTGGTTGTGTAATGTCCGGAGAGGCTTGGGGTGTGGGATGCAGTTATCACCGTCCCCTGAAATTGTAATGCGGACAATGATTTCCGATCAAGTGTAACTCGCAAATAAAGTCCCCCTTCCCCCTCCTTCTAGGTTAGTGTATAGTCGGAGTGTCAGGCTGTCATGGCGGGTGCAGCCACTCCCCCCCCCCCCTCCGGAATTTAAGCCCGCTTCTTATTCGAAGTGCGAACAGGAATAAATAGCGGACTAACCCTAACAGGGGGCGAACTGCATCCCACAGCCCCATGCCCTCCGCGGATATTACACAGTCCAGAAATCCCGGGGTCTTCGTTTTGGATTTTCCATCTATTTTCATAATACCAAAATTAAGGGACTCTTTTGGGGAAGGGTCTTCATTTTTTTTGGATCTTCGGTCTTCATTTCGAGAACACCCTTTGGTTTAGTCATGTGCCATTTTCATCACCATATTGATGATAGCCATCACCAGTATTAGATGATAAAGTGTCTAATCACCGTTTTTGGTGATGAAGTCCGCTCATCAGCCTTTCCCATCGTCTTCCGAAACTCGGAAATAAAGTCCCCCCTCCTCCTAGCTTAGTGTATATAGTCGGACTGTCAGGCTGTCATGGCGGGTGCTGCCCCCCCCCGCCTGGAATTTAACTCAGCTTCTTATTCGAAGTGCGAACAGGAATAAAAAGCGGACTAATCTTCACAGGGGCGAACTGCATCCCACAGACCCATGCCCTCCCCGGATATTACGCAGCCCAGAAATCCTATAGGGTCTTCGTTTTGGTTTTTCCCGTCTATTTTCATAATACCAAAACGAAGACCGAAGATGGAAGACCCACTTAGGGGACTCTTTGGAGGAAGGGTCTTCGTTTTTGGATCTTCGATCTTCTTTTCGAGAACACCATATTGGTGATGGCCATAGCTAGTATTGGGTGATAAACCGCCCCATCACCATTTTTGATGATGAAGTCGGCTCATCAGCCTTTCCCATCGTCATATCATGGTCATGACCAGAGAGTAGATTACCAAAAATAGGTGATGGGTCATCACAATCCTCTGAGCTGTATACAAAAGCTGTAGGCCTACTTACAGGCACAACTAATACAGAATTTTAAACTGTCCATATACAACCTGCATTCATGAGCGGGCGCATGGTTCTAACAATGACTTGACAACTTGACATTTACCAGACTGAAACTATACTAATATTCCCAGAGTTTAATTTCGCATCTTTGTCGATTATGAATACCATGATACGAAACTGTCGAAACTATGGTGTCCCTTTATATTGGAGAAAGTGATACGTGAAATTTCATTTGCGTACACTTCGCCATCCATAAGATGGCTTGCGAATCGTGTCTCCATTATCGCGGAGCGATATCCGGTACTTTACCGCATTTTGTTTAGCTCATCCGGCGGAGAACAGACTCGAGAAATCTGATAAATTACAGGTTTTCATACCTCTTCGGAAACAGACATTGCCTGGGCTTACAAAATATATAGGTATGAATAACTTTCGTATCATCCAAGAGGTGGTAGATCTGTAATTTTGAACAAGTAGGACATCATATGACTCAAAAATCGCGGATGACGTTGAGGTTACGTCGATAGACTTTAGCTGATTGGCTGACGAAGTCACCTGGTATTGATTTCTGGAAATTCCCTCTTGCAGTTGCCGAAAGTAGGCTGAAAATGGATACACACGATCCTAGGGTCAGTCTTACTGCGTATAGATGACCCATGTGGTTACAGGTTTGTGAAATTTGAGGAATCGCTGCGACGTTAAGTAAGATTGCTGAGTTAAAGTACGGACCACTATTATATCTAAGAATTGACATATTCTCGTTTAGATAGCTCCAACAGAAAAATGAGTGTCTCTTCTTCATAAGTAAAATCAGAAGTTCATGAAGTAAAATATAAGCAAAACAAATATTTTTTATCAATTCGTGTGTTTGCAAAATCAGTGGGCGGTCAATACGAATTCTCAACCTTTCATTACGGAAGTATTATAAAACTTTTGACTTGTGAAATAGGTCATAAAGGGTAACAACTAGGTTTATGGTTTGTTTGTAAACAATTACCCACACGGAGTTAACTGAACGTAGAGTTAATATACTATAAGGGCCTATGCTCAAAATACATATATTGGTACCGAAGGAGCGATATGATCGGAAATTACCGGTGGAAATTTACTGAACTCAAAACCCTTAATGTATTCACAGAGAAATTGTTATAGGCGACAACTTATGGTTGGCGGTAATGGCCATGGATTAAATCGATTTAGACCTCGACCTAAGTCCACCTGTCAAATTATTGCTTCAATTCCTCGTAAAAAAATGTCTCTGAACCGCGGAATAAACCGATTTAGACCTAGGATTAAATCCCCCAGTTCATTTTTGGAAACAAATGTTATTTAATCCGCGGTCTTGCTTCTAGTCCGTCTAGATATAAAACGTTCAAGTCCTTGGCTTTAGTTCACTAATCAAAATAGAGTTTCTAGTCTGATGTTTTCTCCATCCAATTAAACATCAGACTAGAAATTCGGTTTGGATTGGTGGACTAAATTCTAGGACTTCAACGTTTTATAAATACCCCAGTAGAAGGACCAAGACCGCGGATTAAATAAAATTCATTTCCAAAAATGGGCTCGGGAATTTGATCCTATAGGCCTAAATCGATTTATTCTGCGGTTTAGAACGCTTTTTACCGAAGAATTAAATCAGTAATTCTACTGGTGGACTAAGATCGAGGTCAAAATCGAATTAATCGTACCGGTATGTCTAAATCTATTTAGTCCTAAGGCTTTGGAACCGGTTTTTGTCCCCTACCGCCAACCACAATGTAGAACCTACAGTACTATAAAATTCGTCATGAGCCGCTACTAGTATGCAAATGATACCTCCAGTTGTAAACATTAGAAACTAGAACAAGGTTGGTCTGGGTCAGTTTTGATCAATTATTCTAAGTCGGTCAAATCTATCTTTGTCACAGTAGATACATATGAGCGAAACGATATCTATAACAATTCTGGCAAATGAACCTTGTACCTTGGTACAAGTGTCCAACTGGACGCAATAAACTCGGGAGTTCCACAAAGATGTGTTACGTCAAAGCGAGGATTCGGCCCGATTTAAATACGTTTGGAGTGCCAAAAATAAAAATTTTGCTACGAAAATATTATCTATTTTGTGGTCTACTCAGATTAGATTTAGGGCACTGTCTGGACGGGATTGGATAAATGAGTGTGAATTCAGCCTACGAACAATCTAATTAAAATTAAATCCTATCTGCTCCCCCATTTGGATGTCGCTTGTGGGATCTAACCGGCTTGCACTAACGCGTGTGTCGACCAATTCTGAGAACTCTTCGTAGCGCTTTGAAGGGAACATAATGGTAGGGGCTTTTTGGTTGGCCCAGCCGAATCAGACATCACGCTGATATTGCCGCACCATGATGCGGGGTAGAAATATAGACTGCATGGTCCTTGAGTTGAGCGGATACGGTGACCCTATCCCCCTCCACGTCTGAACGTAAAGTAGTCAAAATGCGGCTGTGATACCTTGAGACTATTAAATATTCATGACCTGGGCGCTCTGAACACTAAATTCAATTGAAATCAGTAAGATCCAACATAGTGACATAAACGATTGGGGAGCATTGATAGGACATTAATTTAAGATTGGTCAACGAGAGAGAGAGAATGGGTGTGTGTGTGGGAGAATTAAGTTTTAACATCGCGTTCAGCAATATTTCCCCTATATAGCGACAGTCAAACAAAATTCTAAGTATTTCAACGAAAACAAGTCAACAACCAGCAATCCAGAAGTAATCAACACAACACACCAAAACATGTACATACATTAAAACTTATGCAATAAACCGATTTCTCTCAAATAACCTAAAATACAGTTTTCTTTTACCCGACTAAAAGATCTTCTAAATTATAGCTGCTTGATAAAAAGAATCTCTTACAATCTTAAAATCTAGGGGGAGATTGGGGTACCGTACAGTGGGACATGGGGCACAGTGGGACAAGCCGTCTAGCTCTTTTGTTATGAACAAGAGGCACATAACTTTACCATCAGCAGAAAGCTATCACCCCCATACAACTTCTATATTGATTACAAGTAAAACCCATCATTGGTGAAAAATTAGGGACACAAAAACTGTTTTTGAGCAGTCCAAGTAAATTGTTAGGACTGAGGATGATAGTTCGTTATGAGAAGTTTTCAGCAGTACTTCATTGCTGTTTTGTTACTACTGAGAGAGGATGGACAAAGGTACACTTTAATTATATCGATTTTGTATCTCTGCTGTATGTATTAGTTCTTTGTCATAAAAAGGAATATATCATGCACCTGGGGCAGAGTGGGACACTTTTGCCGGGGCACACTGGGACAATAATAATCAAATGGCGAAATTTCCTTTCATCCTAAAATGCCATCAAAGTGCATTATTTTGTTTCCTAGATGGTAGTATTTGCTAATCCTATCAGATTTGATGAGTTTACTAAAACTTTCAAAGCCAAATGCTTTCGTTGGGATGAGAATCCCACAAAATAATTTTTTCCTCAAATTTGGCTTCTGGGAAATATTTTACGTAAAGCAGGGGCCTAAAATAGCAACTAACTTAACCACCGCTGGTGAATCTTCTAAACTCCTATGAAACATATTAGTATATACTTCTTATAAAATGTATTTTGATTATTGTCCCATCGCACCCCAGTGGGTGTCCCAGAGTACCCCATAGTGGGGCAAACTGGGACACATTTTTTTACGTTTTTAAAACAGAATTCTAGAGAAGAGTATAACAGATATTTCAGATTTTTTTGTGTGACTATGTCATAAAAAGTATAAGTTATAACGAGAGTATACAGGACAATAATAACAGAGATTTTTGCAAAAAGGTGAAAAATGTCCCAGTGTACCCCAATCTCCCCTACAGTCGATCAGAATATGTTTCACTGTGAGATCTTCGTGGCATGGAATACACCGTCGGACTGGCTCTTTTTTCAGTAAATGTTCGAGAGTTAATCGGGTATGGCCGATTCTACATCGTCTGATCATGGCTTGATCGAAACGTGTCTGGCTACTCAGATGAATATTTCGTACAGTAATTTGAAACTCATGAAGTTTGTCATTATCTACAGCATTCCATAAAGATTGAAACATGCAGCTTTCTCACATAAGCACAGATAGAGGGTCTGAAATCGCCAAGGGATTCCAACAGGATCAACCTCATTATCTAGGGCTGTCTTAGCCATTCCATCAGCTTCATTATTTCCTTTGATGCCAACGTGGCTAGGCAACCTACAAAACACAATATCAATCTGCTGATGAAATCTACAGTCAAAAACTACGGTGGCCCGTAGAGGACATCGACTTTTTTTAAATAGTTTTTACATTTGTTTATTAATTATTCTGATTTACTTGGGAATTTCTCCATTTTCGCCTATTTTCTACAAACAGATCCTAGTTTGTCACATAACTTCTTTAGATTTCTTTCATTCCTAATAACGTTGTCATAAATGTCTTTACCACCGCGGTTTAAATGTTTCCTCCCCGGTATAAACGTTTCCACCGCGTTGTAAACAATTCAACAACAGTGGAAACTTTTATATCGCGGTTGAAAGGCTTCCATCACGGTGGAAATGGTTTTTCAAGAATTTTGATTGGTTTTTCGGTGAAAAACGGATGAAGAAATTGTGACGACGTACTAGGTATGCGAGAAGTTTTAAGAAATTAAACAAAAAAATATTTGTAGAAAATACTAAAAAAAATAAAAATAAAGAAAACCCTCGAACATTCGTCCACCTTCTGTTTCTCTGTGAACATAAAAAGATCGGTCCTAACCAGAATCAGTTGATACAAAATACTCGTTGTGCCAACTGAGTGTGGAGAACGTATAATCTTTGTTATGGTCGATATTGATGTATTTACCCAGCGAAATAGAAGGTATTTTCATCACTATATCGTCTATTTTGCACGAATACCCTATAACTTCACGGCCCTGTTATATTGGGGTGAGTGAGTGAGTAGGATTTAACGTCGTTTTCAACATGTTTTTCAATCATATCACGGCGGTGCCTACATGTGCCAGAACACGAGAGTATCCACAGTTCCTATTATCCTGGACACTGATCAGCCCAGCCAGTACAGCACCCGATCACCCATCCAAGTATTGACCGAGCTCAACGCTGCTTAACCTCGCTGATCTGACGAGAATCGGTGTGCCCAACGTGGTGCGCCATACGTCTCCTTTTATTGGAGAATGATGAGACTGAATGCCCTAAAAACAATGTCATAATATTTCCCAGTTAATATTTTATTTTTGGTACTTCAACCGTCACTCACTGAGACTATCTTCTATGATGTTCTATTTGGAGCAAGTTTGCGTCGCGTGGCGACTTTTAGAAACTCGCCACTCGCCACGCGCCGTGGACACGCTGGCGCGCGGCGACTGACGACTTTCTTTCTGTTATTCTGCAAAAACTCGCCAGTCGCCACGCGCCGTAATTCTTCAGACACAAGTCGACTCCTCGGTTCAGACTTCGAAGCGTGAACTGAGAATTCGACTCGTGTATTTAGATGACTGGGGCGGAACTCTCTTATATTCTTTCCCTAGATACTTTCCCCCATTTCGTTCGCTCACACTTCGAACACATCAAATGGGCGTAGGATGAAGTTCCCAAGTGGCTTATTTCATTCAACCTGATAGAGTAATATAGGGTGACCCGATACTGATACTGATCTGATTTGGAAAATCAGATGAATTCAAGGTCAACTACGTCGTGTATCTATTTATAAATTGAAAATTTCCTTAGGATACAATTGGTGGACTATATAGTTCGAAGCCTGTGCGTAGAAATTGAGTGGTGCGCGAAGATGCAGTTCCATAGGCGAAGACAATTTATATATAGGCGGACACGTGCATTGGGATGCTATTTAGTTTCGTGGAAATGTCGTTCATTCATATTGTTGAATGGATAAACCTGTTGTACTCGTGTTTTAGCTATACAAATTTGCAACATATTTATACGGAAACATCCAGCGGTTGTACATTTCTCTAGAATATGTCCCGGGGTTAGGGAGCGTGTCAAAAGTTTTGACGTTCAAACTAAAAGAATGCGTCAGAAAATGAACAGGTACTCGTTCTTTTTCTTCCAGCAAACGAACGTTCGACAGTCAGAAAATGAACACTACCCCGTCAGAAAAAATGAACGTCAGAAAAAGAACGTTCTTTTTTGAACGTTCAAATTAGTATGTATGATAGCGGTCAGAATTCGGTGAACGTCAGAAAAAGAACGTTCTTTTTTGAACGTTCAAATTAGTATGTATGATAGCGGTCAGAATTCGCTGAAGGGCTCACATTACGGCTATCGTGTCGACTCTTATTAGAACGAAAAAAACAAACAAAAACAGAACACTCGAAAAGGCAGCACCTTTGAGACTTAACTGTATTTATTCTGCACTAGCTTTCGTAGGTATATAACCCACTTCCTCTGAAGAAGTACTTTCGTTCTTTCAAAGCAACTATGGCAAAGATTTGACGTTTATCTACAGCAAATTCAATAAATGTATTTAATATAATAAAAGTGGATCTTTCGTGCATATTCTGGGGAATTATTTACTGGGAATTATAGAACGAGCGACATATAGGAACTAACGCGCGTGTATTATTTTTTGGAAGAAAACGAGATGAACTATATAATATTAAACTTCGACAGAGAAATATCACCATACTGATTTGGTTTTATTAAAAGTCCGATGTGACCAAATATCGTAAAGAATGATACAATAATCGGGTGAACAAGTAACTTATTAGTGCGTCTCCCGGTAATCGTAAAGGAAATACATAGTGATAAAAGTATAATATAGACATATAAATATACGAAAGTCATTCACTTATATAACGATTTATTCTTATGACATTGGGAATTTTTTGTCTTCAGTAATATTATCTTCAATAAGGAATGAGTAAATCAGGGAAAGTATACAGGCCTACAAACTACATGTATGATCATTATAAAAAGACATGGCCCGACTGAATCACGCAGAGACGCCATGCAGCTCCCGTCATATCTCAAGGTAGGCCGCCATGTGAGGTCTCCTATTTGTCAATAAAACCATGGAGTTCAAAGTTTTAATTCCATGATAAAAAAAAATAAACCTTGAATAAAACAGTTCTGATTGCCAACACATCAAGCCATTTCTTTAAAAAAGATATATGGACCGATTGATTCACGTGGAGACTTTATCAAGCATGTGGCGCCCGTCATTATGCGACCTGTGAGGGCCCCTTCATTTGTAAATAAAACAAAAGGACACAGTTCAAACACCAACACATCAAAACATTTCTTTAAAGAAGATGGATATTTTTCATAGACCAATGTATTGAAATATCCTTTGCGGAGCCTAAACCCTTCCTTCTTTCCCGCATACAAAGTATTCTCTATAGGGCCCATTTCCAGCTCACGAACTTCATTTTCAATACATACTGTCGGCTTCTGTATTAAAATTATACCATTTTCAGGCATTACAGATCGCTGGAATACGTTTGTAAGTTGATAAAGAAGAATCATTTAAAGTAACATGTCCATGACGGAACAATCTATCCACGGGACGCAAGCGCCGTAGGCCATGACTATTGATCGCCCGACCGAGAATCTCATTTTTTGGTGGATGAAGAAGAGATTCACGAAATGTAAAAATCCACATCAAACAAGTAAAACACTGGGGAAAATAAACAAGAAAGAAGTCATTAATTTATCTTGTCAAGTATTATATAATCGAACACTCATATATAAGTGGTGACAAACCGCTGAAGTGGAGATGGGACAAGAAAAAGAAAAACGTTTTACTTTTAGTTTACCCTTTTTTTATTGAAGAAAATCACAGACATCGGTAATACCACTCCACATGATTACGGAATGCATTGAATATATACACACACGAAGCAAAAGACATGGCAAATTACAATAAAATCTATAACACGGGAATACATGGGGACGCTTATTGATATTTCACTCGAGATTTCAGATCCTTCTGTTAAATTCAAAATATTTATTTTGTTTATTATTTAATACGTTAACTTGACAGTTTTTGTTTTGAAAAAAAAGAAATAAAGACATACACGAAATTGATGTCATTAATATCCTCTTTCTCCAGGAAACAAAATTTGATGATCGAGCTAAATTTTGCCATTTGTTTAATATGTCGCAAAGAAAAAAAAACAGAGTAAAATTCTCCTAAAATTTTTTGGTTATTGTTGTGGTTATGTTCACCGTCCGAACGCATGGTACAATCATACGTAGATGCTTTTTTTCGTAGCCATGCGATAACAGGTATTATTTGTGTATATTAAGGTGTGCCTGGAATGGTCACAGCCGATTGGTCCAGTGGGATCCGAGATCGGCGCAATCACATACATCGAACGAAGACACACCTCCAGAAAGCGATGGATTGAAATGATCCCTTGGTTGACCTCGAAGTGCCCCCATCACAAAACAGAAAACACTAATGTCTGTGTGAACTACCGCAGATTTTATTTCTTCCAAATATTTTAGACCGTTTGTAATACCGATCTTTTAATTCCCTTAGCTCTCGGTAAGATAGGTTATGTAGGGCAATCTCACACTCCTCTGATCCAATCACACCTGCAGAAAGTTTCGTATTTGTTGTCAATATCTACCATGTATGACTAACTTTGTTCAGCTGCGATATGTATGACTAATCTCAATATGGTACCCACAGAAATACCAATGTTGATGGGCAAGGGAACGGATTCACTCGGAAAGTTTTTATACATTTCACTACCTTCAAAACAGTGTATATATTACGATTCATGCCTTCGCTGGTATATTAACTGTCCGTGTGCGTTTAAGGGTGTCCGTTGGTCGTAAATCAAAGTAATTAACTTTTTGAATAATGTGTGTTGTTGCATTCATAATTGTGTAATATGAGGAAAAACAAAGAGAGAGATATAGGTTGGTGTGCATTTTTTAGCTGTAGGCAACGTTAAGTGGACTGACCCATGCTCAATTTGATAACCCAGAAATCATAGGGAATAGTCTTAGTTTTGAAGCATATTCATGAAAAATTCATATAAATAATATTTAACTTTTTCTTAGATTCTAACTGTTTGCAGATAATCCCAATGTCTATCAAAATTTATCAAATTGGATGAATGTTGCTGTGAAAAATTCTCGGCTAGAAGGCTTTTAAAGGAAATCCCTATCTATTAACCTAGAAATGGGAGATAGCCCAATAGGAAAAACAGGCAAAATGGCTGCCAAAGCCAAAAATAAAAGCGGACATCCTTAAATCGAAAACCACTAGACTTTTACACATTTAATTTCGTGTTGTTGTTGTGGTTTTGTTTTTTGTTTTTCTTTTTGTTGACTTTTTATTTTTTTTGTTTTTTGTTTGTTGGGGTTAAGCATTCAAACCATTGTGTACCGACAGCAAGCGTCAGATCCGAAATTGAGCGGTCGTCCATAAAATAATTTTGTCAATAATCGAAAAATCAATTTCGTATGACAGTTAGCACCAATTCCAAATGTGTATCAAATAAAAAATGATGAAAACCCCGAGCGGTTGAAATATTCCGACGTTGAAACAATTGATTTGGCTTGGAATCGTAATATTCATTACCTGGCATGGAGAGCAACCCAAAGTGAGATCCAGTGGCAAGGTACCTATAATTACCGAACTTGTTCTAATCCAGTCAGGTTTTCAGAAGTTAGAGTTCGGAAACAAAATTTGAACTTGGACCACAGGTGCCGTCACCTATAAGTGGATCGACATGAAAAACAATCCCCAATGAGATCTTGAGGCAAGGTACCCACAATTACCGAATTTGTCCTAATCCAGTCAGGTTTTCAGAAGTTAGTGTACGGAAATAAAATTTTAACTTGGACCACAGGTGGCGTCACCTGAAAGTGGACCGACATGAAAAACAATCCCAAGCGAGATATTGAGACAGGGGACCCGCATACCAAACTTGGAAAGATTCCGGTCAGGTTTTCAAAGTTATTGTCCAGAAACAAAATTTTAACCTGGACCCTAGGTGGCGCCACCTATAAACAGATCGGTGTGAAAAACAATCCCCAACGAAATCTTGAGGCAAGGTATTCACAATTACCGAATTTGTCCTAATCCGGTCAGGTTTTCAGAAGTTAGTGTCCGGAAACAAAATTTTAACTTGGACCACAGGTGGCGTCACGTAAAAGTGGATCGATATGAAAAACAATCCCGAACGAGATCTTGAGACATGGTACTTGCATACCAAACTTGGAAAGATTCCGGTCAGGTTTTCAATGTTATTGTCCAAAAACAAAATTTTAACTTGGAATCCAGGTGGCGCAACCTATAAGCAGATCGGCGTGAAAAACAATCCCCAGCGTGACCTTGAGGCGAGGCACCCACACACCAAATTTGAAAAGAATCTGTTCAGTTTCTCAAAAGTTATTGTCCAGAAAGTAAATTTTAACTTTGCCTGAAGGTGGTGCCACCTATAGGCGGATCCGTAGAAAAACAATACCAAGTGAGATCATGAGGCGAGGTACTCACATACCAATTTTGCAAAGAATTTGTTGAGTTTTTCAAAACTTATTTTCTGGGGCGCCACCAAACGTGGATCGGCATGAAAAACAATCTCAAGCGAGATCTTGAGGCGAGGTACCCACATACAAAATTTGAAAAGAATACGTTCAGTCTTTCAAAAGTTATTGTCCTGAAACGAAATTTTAACTTGGCCCCCAGGTGGCGCCACCTATACGCGGATGGGCGTGAAAAACAATCCCAAGCGAGATCTTGAGGCGAGGTACATACAAACCAAATTTGAAAGTAATGCATTTAGTTTTTCAGAAGTTATTGTCCGGAAAAGAAATCGGAAGGACGGACGCGCACATGTTGCAAACATTGTTGACGATCGTTAAAAAAGTAGAAAAAGACGCACAAGCTATTATTTGTTCGCACGGACGCACGCTCCGACGGACGGACAGACGGACGGAACCCAATACTATAGTCCCCCTTAGCCCTTCGTGCGTCGGCGGACGATAAAAACACAAGATGGTTTCATACAACAGAGAAGCGGTCAACAGTTTTCAAGGCATGATGAAACAAGGGAGATAATTTTGTAAAAAAAAAAACAAGTATAGATCCACACTGGTGCAGAGCAGAAAGTTTTATGACCTTTGATGATATTTGTGGAGCATGCTGCAGGACTTCAACTTCCATGAATCTAATATTATCCACACAATCTCATTCTACATGATATTTTTGCCATAGCACAGATAAAATAGGTCTCTTTATTTATCTGTTGTAGATCCAGGAGCTATTGTGAGCTGCAGGTTTTGTAAAATTCTGAGTGAAGGAATGAAGTCTGACATGGTTGTTTTAAGTTAGAGCTTGGCATCCTTGGAAATGTCTGACCGATTGACACATGTATCACCCTGCATGTGGTCATTACATGCGTAATGTTTTTTTCGTGAGGAATCAGCTGATATCCAATGGGGGAGGGGGAGGGTGTAGATTGCACAATACTATGCGGCCAATCACTGGCTCTGATTTTCACCACCTCTGTCATACCACACCTTTCTGACACAGCTAAACCAATCGATAGTCTGTATTGGTACACATGTACTTCCAAGTTCATTCAGTACATCCATTGTGTAACAGTCCTGTTGCGTCTTATATCAGAAGAGCTGAATCCATGACCTGCATGTTGGAATCAATTGTATACATTTAATATCAAAACTCAGTTTACTGAAAATGTTTATGGCCTTCATTATATTTCATTCTTTCATCATACACAACAAGGTGTAATCCATTATACCAGTTCTCACAGCATACGTGGACTCAATAGTATTGGGACCTGAATGGTATCCTTACTCAAGGTAAGCGAATAGATTCAAGAATAATTTTTAATTCAGTGTATTGAAATGTTAATTGACATGTATGCTGCTGGGAGATGAACCTTTGAAATGGGAATTGCAGGCCTGCAAGTGGCTCACAGTGAAAATATTGAAGAAAATATAGGAGGAAATTTGCAAAAATATAGGAGAAATTTCAAATATAGAAATTTTCAGAATAAAATATAGGAAAATACAGGAAATAAAGGAGTGTAAGACGGTCTGTACTACATTGTGTGTTCCAAACTTGGTAGTTTTCTGGTGTTTAATCAAATGACTTTCACGTCCTAGTGGTGGTCTTTCAGGCGACCTGTTCTCTTGTTTGATTCAGCATAGAAAGATTGAAATGTTTTGATATTTGCCGAGCGAAGCGAGGCGAAAAAAAATTTCTGAAAAAAAGTTTCTGAAAAAAAAATTCTGAAATGTTTTTCCTCATGACAGAGCATTGATGAAAGTTTTCATGAGAAAAAGTCACAATATAGGAAATATAGGAGAAGGTTTTGAGTAAAATATAGGAAAATATAGGAATGACTGGAAAATATAGGAAATAGGAGGCACTTGAAGGCCTGGAATTGGGACAGAGGCACATGTGGTTTGACAAACAATAAACTATGATTTGATCCTTCATTACAATATGCTGGTAAATATTTTATAAATGCACAAGAAATTCATGCCATAAGGCAAAATAAATACCCCCCCTCCCCCCAAAGGAAATAGAACAACCAGGGCAACGATTTGGTGTAAGACTCACGAAATATAATTGACAAAGGATCTGCTGGAAGTTGTATTGTCACTCTTTTGTCCAGAATATTACCTTTTCAGTGGGAGGTCTTACAGCCTTGCCGATATCAGTGGCGTGCATAACCAAACCTCCCGTGCATTTGATATGCAACAACAACAACAATTTGGACTATTTGGTTGGCTTCGGCGTAAGTCATCAGCCGACAAATACTTTCCGATATATAGAAATGACAGGTGGTATACTAGGAATCATTGTGTTGTAATGACATAAAATAGCGACAAAAAACTCGCATCGTCCATCTGTACAAGCTGGGGAGCCGCCATGTTCAATCTTCTGCTAGAAGCCTGACTTCCGTAACTCGTGAAGCATGATGGGAACTGGAACCCGACTACAGAAGCAAGGCCCATTGAAATGCATTGCAATGAGGGTTCCCCATTATTTCGTTTTTGTCCAAACAGGAAGCGTCAAAATTTCGTCGGGAACCACATTAAACCCTATTGGAAATCACATGAATCGTGGGTTCCCCATATGACAATTATTTGGCGGGAGATTTCACGTTGCATTCCTAGAAAAATATGATGGTAAAATTCAATATGACGGCCATAAGGAGTTTTCATGTTACTCTTACAGTTCAAAGCAATATTTTTATTTGGAATGCAAACTTTTTCACAATATGCCCATTTTGATTATATTGGCATATTCTTCAACTGAGAATATAATTGTTAAATTCAATATGGTGACCATGTGGGTTCATCTGAGACATATTTCATGTTTCTCGTAACAGTTCAATGTATTGTTTTTGTCCCTACCGGTACATCATATTTAGACCTATATCTCTATAAAAATAAAGCGGGCATTCTCTCGTCGACTTTATGACAAAAGAGATGATTACAATTTCGACATGGTAAACTCTCCCTATCTGGACAGTAATAATCCAGTTGGACCTGCATATGGCGTATACATATCTCGCCTAGTAGCATTTGCTAGATCCTGTGTTAAATTTGACGATTTTAATCAACGTCACAAAACATTGTTGCAAAAACTTATGAAACAGGGCTATACCACCAAGTGCCTCCACTCAAAAGTTTCTCGAATTCGGCGATACATATCGCAAACTGATAGCAAAAGACGAGATCTATGGCGTTACGTTTCCTAACTTGTGTCTAATTCCGCTTAACCCGAGGCTAGGGGCCGTATGAACCCATGTACTTCAAGATCCTCATGGTGCTCATATGAAGTCACAATCAAAGCGTGACTGAGATACATCATTCTCTAGATGACGAATTTACAACGAATATCATACGGATTAAGAATACTGATCAGCGATACGGATTTGTATTTTTGGAACATCATGATGTCTTGTCGGCATCATTGAAAACTGTTGACCGCTTCTCTCTTGCAGGAAGCTGGCCTATGTTTATGTATACTATGATTGTCTTTTTGAGTTTGGTGCTAATGCTGTTATATGGAATATGGTATAGATCTTTGGATTATGAACTCGGATATTCTTTAATGGACGACGGCTGAATTATGAATGACGGACCAGACGCTTGTAATTACAACTGAAACATCTATTGTAGGCTCCATGATAAAAGCTAATTAATGCTAATGTTGGTTTAGGGTTGTATGAATCTGTCAGTGACATACCGTTTAGTTCACAAATTCTTAATTACTATTGATAATTTTATTATCTTGGTATACGCTATTTTTACCCTATCTCTGACTAGACCTGAGTGAGTTTAGGTCAGAACTCAACAAAGATTTTTTTTTTGTGTGTGTGCATTTTGCTGGGGTTATGCACTAAGAATATGTGCACCGAATCACTCCATGCCAGGAGAACTTCCATTGCCTTGATTTATTTGTACCTCTTTTAATAAATGTATTTGTTTTGTCCCCATAAAAAACAGTTTTGTAAAGCCTTGCAAATATTTGTATAAAGCTGGCAGATATAAATACTGGTATATATTTCGGTTAAGGCCGCGGTAGCTCTTTATTGGTGACAATATTATTATTCGATATCAAAGGTCAGCACATTTGTCATCTCGCGTCTGACGGATGTACTCTTAATTTAAGTGGACCAGTTGAGTAGAGATGTATGAATCAAAAGAAACCCGATCATAATAGTTTGTACTTTGACCCTGACACGTGCATAGATTTATCTCCGATTAAAGTTGCTTCAAAAAATCCCCGACTGGTATCTCTAATTGTTGACCGACGGGACAGAATTGGAACAAGTACACAAATCTATTAAAAGAAAGATAATAGGAAACGAACCATACGACCTGGATATCATTAATACATCCATCTTCCTGAAGATTCACCAATCCAATGAGGCCTTTAAACATTTCTGCATATACTCTGGGTGCAGAATTTACACCAAAGAAACGGCTCTAACAAAATAAAATATCAGTCTTTCCACTATTGGGGAACTATTTCGTTATTCAGGATAATGGGCAATAGTAATTCATATAGCGTTTTCCAGTGAGTGTTGTTCGGCAGGTATTTTCTTGGGGATAATATTTGTCCTTTAGCCATTCTCAATGGGCTGGCTGCATATAATTTTTGTATAATCCAGAATCAAACCCACAGAACTGTTTGTTGTTGTTGTTGTTGTTGTTTTTTTTTTTTTTTTTTTTGTCCATATGTGTTAATTTGCACTGAAACACATCAAATCGTCAGACGGACTGATACAATATTTGTGTGGCAGTTTTATTCGGTGTTCAAGTCACGCGATATAGTTTCGCGATTTGGAAACAACCGTTAAGGAAATTTCTCAATACAATGTAGTATTTGTCAGCGTGAAGTCCCTATTACCTACAAAAATGTGTAAAATAATAGGGTGATTTATATATATTGCTAAACCGAAGCAGAGTCGCACTACTTTCGATAACTCTCGATGTTTTTTTAATGGTTTTCCAATCGTTTACTTTCTCTCGATTGAAAAACTATTGAATCGCACAATCGTGTTTCAGTCGGGGAAATTTTCTCGATTATAAAAGTTTCCAAACAGAAGGAGAAATCATTCGCACCGAGCACAAATCGTGATTCATTCGTTTTAATGGAAAACTCCATTACCTTTCACTTTTCAAACTCACGGCTATAGAAGCTGATATTATCATGATTCCAGTATAACAGTGTAAGATTTACATTCAATCTGGAATGGTGGAAACGATTCTTATTTCACTTTGAAAAGGGTAATCTGAGGAGTTACCTCTTTCTAACTCTATTTTTGTTCACTATACCAAATCACATTCTGTTGCATTAATATTGTTGCCGATGACCCCTTCCCCAAATGTTCTTTGACTGTGGTTTGATACGAATTAAAAAAAAAGGTTTTCATAGGCGTGCTCAATGGTTATTTTACGCACGGTTAGTATGGGAAAGTTTATATTTTATGGCAAGGGCGAAGCGAGGGCGAAGCCCACGCCCTAAAAGTTATAAACTTTCCCACCCTAGCCGCGCGTAAAATAACCATTGATTCTATTACACTGCCCAAATTGATTATCAACAAAGATTATAATGAAAGGTCGAAAACATATTCTGAACATTGACAACCTTTCTCTCCTTTCTTGAAAAAATCTCGTCCACTGATGCTCCCGTCTCGGTTGGCATCGTGCCTATGTCAGTGGACGAGTTTATGTGGTCTCTCAAATGGGGAGTGATACTTTCAGCTGCATCAGCTGTGTGGAATTACGTTGATATGTCTATTTGTGTCGCTTTGTTAATCAATGGAAACAACCGTTGAACTTGATAAAGAAATTTCATCTTGTAATTTATTTGTTTGTTTTATTCGATTGTTACTTGTATGAAAGCAGACGTCCCTCTCCTCATCCGACTTGTGAAATGGTATCTCTCAATGAACACCTGGCGGATGTTGATTCCAAATAACCGTGCTGAAACGTGTAATAAGTGTTATAGAACGTATATTTGATTCGAAGTTCCGGGGTTAAGCTTGTGATTACCTTCTTAGTGTTTGCTCAATTAAATCGCAATGTATACACTCGTCAAAACGAACTGAAACCTGGGAAGTATGACTTTATACTCTTGATCATTATAACGTAATTATTGGAATTTGTAGCGATTTGTGAAAATTTCATTTACATATATTTCCTGTTTGATTACGCCTTGAAATTTTCATCGACAATATTAGAACATTTACACCATAAACCTTTGAAAAAAGCATCCCTCAGTTGTTTATAAATTCGGCCTGGAAATAATTGTACTATAGTTTCAAGTTCGATAATTCAAATAAAGCTGATAAATTCTACCCCTTCAGTTGAACTCACGGAGGAAAACTTCCCCATCCCTCTCACCGATGCACACATATTTTTGCTATAGTCGGGCTAGTACTCTCTAAAGTATGATGGCCGAGAAGGGACATCGCTGTATTGTGTTGTGAATCTAGACCGACACACGAAGGCAGCATGCGAAGTCAGGATGCGAAGGACGAAGCCAGGATGCGAAGCGCGAAGTCAGGATGCGAAGGCAGGATGCGAAGCGCGAAGTCAGGATGAGAAGGACGAAGCCAGGATGTGAAGCGTGAAGTCAGGATGCGAAAAACGAAGTCAGGATGCGAAGGCAAGATGCGAAGCGCGAAATCAGCATCTTAGCTTGCTAAGGGCATTTCACGTTTCACTTAACACTACGAGCAGAAGTTTCTACGTATGATCGTTTCATGCGTTCGGATGATGGAAGTCAGGTGCGACTTCGCGCTTCGCATCCTGCCTTCCTTCTTCGCATCCTGGCTTCGCCACTTCGCATCCTGCCTTCGGGACTTCGCATCCTGCCTTCGCGACTTCGCATCCTACCTTCTTGTGTCGGTCCAGATTCATACCACAATACAGCGATGTCCCTTCTCGGCCATCATACTAAAGAGTTTATGATACAGTATTCTTGGCCGTATATTGAATTCTAGATATAATACACGCTGAAATGTCACTCATGTATGAGTGGGAATTTATCCCACTCACAATTTAGTTAATAAAGTTAGCCAATATTGACTGAAACTTGGGTGATTTTCACTCAAACTTGAGACAAATTTGAGTAGGATCAATGACCACTCTTATACGAGTGAAATTTCACTCAATGTTTCAAATAGAGTAATCCTTAGATCATGCTCTACTAACACATGTGGAAGATACATATACCGTAACAGATATGTCGAAGGGATTTTTTCTAGGCTTTTTTCAGTAGCAAATAACGATCTGTTTTAAAGAAAAACGACAGGACCGTATTTCTTCAGTCATACTCCAGATTCTCGCCATTTTGAATTTACCCATGACACTGATCTGCTCTGGGGGTTATGCAAAAAGACTGAAAATGGCCCCAATATGATAAGCTACGATGCCTGGACGTTTCAGTTCTTATTTTCTTCAGAAGACCCGACATTCAATATTCAGCCGTCGTCCATAAAATAATTTCTTCATCAATAATCGAAAGACCTAATTCGAATGACATCACCAATTCCAGATGTGTAGGAATA
>JAVTVY010005321.1:0-37386 GCA_036873755.1 Hanleya hanleyi
ATCACCAGATGCGGACGTACATTCAGCAACGAGACGCCTTTACTTTCTTTTACCCGAAACGAAAAGTGTTGGCCGATGGTGTGAGCACCACTTACTTGGACTTGTGAACAATGTCGAACTATAACTGTTGATACACCAGTTAAAAAAACTGTAAAAGTCAGGATGGCCGAGTGGTCTAAGGCGCCGGTATTAAGCGCTGGTCGGCGAAGAGCTGGCGTAGGTTCGAATCCTACTCCTGACAGAACTTTTTTGTACCTTAATCCTACCACCACTACTATTCTATTTGTACCTATTCTATACATTCTTGTGGACTTAAATAAAAAAAATAAGTCAAAACCCCATCATTTTTTGTGTTTTTTCATCAATTTTTATTCAACATCAATGAACGTCAGAACAACAACGTCATAACAATAACGTGATAATAAAAAAAGAAGTGGCCTGCGCGCAGTGCATTTTAAGTTAACCAGAGAAATGGAGCATGCACATTAAAACGAGAGGCCGTCCAGTCATAGACCAGGACAGCACGGTCTTCGGCTTGACAATAATCATCAAACATGTGTACGATGGTTGGCATAGAATGTCCTCTACTCCGGTGAGTGAGATAAAACACACAGTACTGTCCGCACACACTACTCAAGGGTCCTTGTAATCTTTGAGTATTCCAACGCCACATTGTAGTAGAGACGTCCATGAATTTCATCAAATCGGCATGTAGGGGTGCCAGTCCGTAGGAATCAAAGTATTCGCCTTGGCCTAGGGTGTCCACGTACACAGCTACCCAATGTTCACCGGGTCGAGACCCCGGGTCTGTATTCAGGATGTAGGCTGCTGGGGTGGTGGAGTGGGTGGGAAACACATTGCGTGGAAACACACCTCGAAAGGGGAATCTTAGGATCTCGCTGGAGTATGCCCATCAGCTGTTCTGTATCCATGACTCTAGTTGGCGTAGTCACACAGCACGTTTCTTTGCTGATCCACGCTGATGACGTTATCAAACTCGGCGTAGCAAATCACGTTAATGGTCTGGGCTAGAGCGGTGGCGAAACGCAGTTCCAACCGTAGGTTTCCTTTCTTCAGCAAGGCCAGTTGATGATCGTGTTCCAAGGTGGGGGTGAGGTCGAAGGCGAACAACGTGTACCCACGGTAAAAGTCTCGTCGAGTGATGGTATTTCCTTCGTCCTGGTTGTTTTGTCCTGTGGCTGTAAACAGGTTCAGGTAGCTCCGCACATAGTTTTGGTTACCAAAATCCGGTTGTAAGGGTCGGGCTGGAATTTGATGGCCAGCCACGTGCAGTGCCAAACAGTTCAGGTTGAAATGTTGAAAGGCGAACGGATTCTCATCCCACGCTCCATTGAAAGCGGTGTTGGTCACACACGCTATGGTAACACGTTTAGGGAGATCCCCTAGAAATAAATTTTCACGATTGGCTATCATCGTACCGGCTGGCACAGAGAACACCTTGGTCTGTACGCGTCGGACGGGGTACAGGGCTGGTTTTTTCGATAAGGCTTCCATGTGACTCACCAACACGCCCTGTTGCAAATCCACCGTGCGCACAAACAGGGCTGCATCTTCTAGGATGATCTTGTAATTGGGGGCCGCTCCACCGGCCATCAAGGCGAACGCAGGTGTGGAACGGATCAACTTGATCTTAATGGATACACCGTTCATCATGTAGCGGTCTTGCAGGAACAGATCGGCGTGCAGTCGTCCCATCATATCGACGGACTTGCTATCGGCTGTCAAGTTTTTGCGGTTGGTCAACCCATTATTGGCAGCCAGCACGCTATTCATGGCGCCGGGTGTATCCTTGTAGTACGGCACGGCTTGCAAGTGGGATTTTTTGGCATCTACACCGTACGACAACAGCGTCTCCATGTAGGCTCGGTACGGGTACGTATTGGTGGACGTACTGATGAGTCTATCGCTCAGACTCATATCCACCTGTTGGAACAAGGAGTGCAGCCAAAGATTCACTGGGCCTACTACTGCATCGTCCGCTACGTTGGCCCCGGCTGCGTCCACTATTTTGGCTTTCACGTACAAGTAGGTGTGGGCTAAATCCAGGTAGGCTGCATCTTTGTTTTCAATGGTAAATTCCACAGGGCCCGTCCCCGTCAGGCTAGCCAGGGGTCGATGTTCTACCCAACGTCCTTCGGCTACACTGGTTTGGGTGGGTGGAATAGTCCACAAATCCAATTCACTGTTGGTAGACGGACACGACTCGGAGTGAATGAATGCCATTATGCGAAGATGTCTCTCCTACTACTCTTCTTCTTCTTCTTCTTCTTCTGGGTGTGAGTCCTCCGGGGTGTGCGTCGTCGGTGTGTTGGACGTCGAATGACTCTTCGCTGTGTCCGGGGTTGTCTTTTAAGGGCTTTGGCGATCAAGACGCTGCCGGCTTCTTTAGCCCGTCGTTTCAAGGCTTGTCGGGGTGCTGTGCCTCCCATCACATCACCGGCCACGCGCAATCCACTGCGTACCGCTTGTTTGCCTACCGCTTTGACACCCCGTGTCACCAAGGGTAAGAACGTTTTCACAATGCTGCCCAGTATGTTTCCCAATCCGTGACCTCGTTGCATGCGTGCACCGCTAAAGATGGGCAAGCCTCCCCCCGTTTGTTTCTTGTAGTAGTCGGCATAGCTGGGTGTATGACATTGGTAAGGCACGTACATTATACGAAGTGAGGAGAACGGGCTTGTCGGAAATGAAGTGTCAGCACCACTTTCCCTCGTTCGAATGCGACCGGGCGTCCCGTGTCATCTCTTATATCCACCGTGATCGTGTTGATATCGGTATGTCGTACGGGTAGGTAGAGTATATGGTTGAAACTCTGGTTGACTTGATTGCCATACGACTTGCTAATGGGCACCACCCTTAACAGAGGTGTGTTCACATCGCCCACAATATGGCTGTCCACTGCGTCCGAGTAGACGTAGAGTCCGTACATGCCTACTTTCATATCCATCACATCGTCACCGTTGTCGGTGGTGGGCCCCGGGTACACCCTGTAAGGCAGACCTAACATTTGCTGTAGTGTAGGACTGAGTTTCACAGCCACGTTAGGGCTCAGCAGGATACAGGCCTTGTCGTTGTGTGGGTTGACAGCCAAGATCACGTGATTCTTGAAGGGGTAGACTTTCATGGGTTTTGAATTATTCGTGGCCTCCCGTAGAGACTTGTACTCCAACAAGGACAGCAGACCCTCTATGAACTTCTGGGGCGTATCGTATTGGCCTTCGGGGAGAATGAGTTTGGTGACTTTGCCTTCGTACGTCACTTCGTACCATACTTCTTGGTCTCGTACGTTGTACCACGAGTAAGGGTACTGAATATCTACCAGTCCACATTCCCACCGACCCGGTAAATGTAACGGTTGTGGTAATTGAGTGACATACTTGGCCAAGGTGTTATCAGGAAACACATCGAGTGAACTATTACTGGGCAACGTCAGGTAAAACATGACGACTGAGTTGTTCTGGCTTCTGCACCGGGTTTTTATAGGGGGTCACCCACCCTTAGTAGGGTTCCCAGGCCTTGGGCGCCTTACCTCGGCGTCGTGATCGTCGTGGCGGTGGTGTGGCCGGTATAGAGGTGGCATAGGGGTGAAAAGAACGGTCCCGCCGTGAGGGTGTTTTGGGCGGCGTCTGCGGTTGCCATTCACGTTCCCAGGTATGGGGACGTCGAGAGGGTGCTTGCATCCACTTCCAGCGTTCACGATTTCCTACCAATTCTTGAGGGGTGTGTGTGTCTCTTAATCCCTGAGCAAAGGCTTCCCAGCCCGGTGGATTAGAGTGTTTGCGAGAACGTACCATATCGTTGATTAAATCGGTCATATGAGACCCCGGCACCACTTGGTTTCGAATCAGTAGTTTTCCTTCAGCGTTCCAACCCATATCGGCATTCTGTTTCACCCGGTCCAACAATAAACGCGCCTTGGTCTTGAAGGCTTTAGGCACACTGGCCAAGACTTCTTCTTCCAGCTGAGGTGAGGCAGAGGATGAGGGTGATGGGAGTGTGAGTGTAGGCGTTGTGGGCGTTGTGGGTAGTTGTGGTGTACTACTACTACTACTACTCCCTCTATATTGATCCATAAACGTCTGGTACCGGTTCAGCGTATGATGGTAGAGTTGAATTTTCTCGTGATCGGGTAGTCGACGTTGGAGTATACTATTCATCTCTTCATCCAGAGACTGGAGTTGTTGCACTGTGGCAGGCACGGGATAGGGTGATTGCAAACTCTGTAACAGTCGAGGTTCGACCAGCATCATTTTTTTCGTATGTTCCATGACGTTAGCGTCCCAAGATGGAGCCTAGTAACGGTCCCAGTACAGTAGCGGCTAAGGGTGCGAGGAGTGCGCCGAGAAATCCACCTCGCTGTAACACCTGTTTCTTTTTCTTGACACTGCCCGTCTTCTTCACCAACGTTCGGAGACCCGCCTTGTGCCGTTGCAATTTCCCTTTCTGCAGAGGACTGAGCGGAACATTGCCTTTTAACACATTATGTGCCACTTCACACAAACACCGTACCAAGTCGGGATCCGCCCCGCGCACCAGGGCCCGGCCCACCTCCGGTGGCGCGCTGCGTAATACGCGCAGGGCCGGCGTGTGCTTGCGTATCCGTGCAGACATGATGAGTGACGGCTAGAGTGGGTTGTCTTCTTCTTTTATTTGGGTGTGTACACCGTCTGCACCTCTCCGGGAAAAATGTGGGTACGCAATCGAAGGGGTGAGGGGGTGTCTTGTTTCAAGTCGATGAGTAGATACCCGTGAGCTCGTTGGGTAGCATCTTCAAAGGCTTCTCGTACAAAGGCCGTGTTTTTAGGGTACATCTGTTGGGCCAGGTGCGTAATTTGGGAAGCGTCTCTGGGGTTTTTGAATAACACCACATACTGAGCATTCAAACTAATGTTCCTGTGCTCTTTGTTCTTACTGAAGAGATTCTGCACGATGTAGATGATGCTCAACCGACGATGATGGCTTCCTTTGGTAAAGAGACGGGTGATTCGACTGTCCGTTTCCGTCATGAGATCGTCCACCACCACCAACGTGTCTTTGGGCGTATCCTCAGGGGGTAAGCCTTCCATTAAGGTGAGTCCCGGGACACGTGCCAGTTCCTCGTACGCGGGTTGCCAAGCGCCATAACACCACAGGATGCGAGCTAGAGGAGGTGAAATGAGGGCTGACCCGTGTTGGATGAGACGTTGAACGAAGTGTGTTTTTCCCGACCCTGTCGGTCCAGCGATGAGACACGTGAAAGGATGCTGCCACCGAGGATCCATATTTTTTTTTATCTTATTTTTTTTTTTTTATTTGGTGATTTGCGCTCGGCGTTCAGAGGCCCACCCCCGTTGTCGTGGATCCCACCGGGGATCGTAGTCGAACGGGTACCGTTGCCGTGGTAAACGTGATTCGTGCACTCTAAATGATGTTAGCGTCGTAGGAGTCGTAGTGGTGGTAGGTGTACTAGGTGGTGGTGATGATGGAGTGGAAGGGTCGTCGCTTCTCAGGGGTGACGGGTGATCACGTGGAGTCGTAGTAGTAGTAGTACGGAGTGTCGTCGTAGTACGGGGCGTCGTCGTAGGCGTGGGTGGATGGATGTGGCAGTCAGGTGACGTGGTGGATGGGGTCGGTGACGTCGTCGGCCACGTGGTAGGCGTGGGTGTCTGGGTTGATACGTGGCGGTACCTTGACGTCTTGGATGGCGTAGGCATCGTCGTAGTGGTGATCGAAGTGGTGGATGATTGAGGTGGAATTGTGGGACGAAGGGTGTTGAAACAGGATATCACGTACGCCAAATCGTAGAACACGCCTCCAAATAACGTACCCAGAAGCACTACTACACACACTACAGTACCCACTTGTGCTTTTCGAGTGCGTAACAGTAAGGGTAGATGTGCACTATCCATGGTACAACCCTACACTGAAGGATGGCGGTGATAGGGGTTAGAATTTATAGGCGTTTCATGTCACGGCCTGACACCCAGGAATTAAACGAACGGGGCCAACCTTGCCATTTGACGAAATGATAGGGGATGCCACGTCGACGTTCCGTTTTCAAAATCTTTTCCACCGTGTAGTAGTCTTTCGGTGTTTTCACTATGGGTTGTAATTCTGCCTCGTAAAACGTGCCTTGCAGTGTTTCTCCTTGTAGATCTTCCAGTTGATAGACGTGTGGCTGTCGAGGTTTATGGCGAACGATGACAAAGTGCTCGTCACTCCAGTTGGGCAAGTAACTTTTCTCAAATTGTCCTTTCACTTTACTGATCCGTACCACATCTCCACGTTTGTAACGGGGTGACGTGAGTGGTGGTGGAGTGGGTGAGTACAGCGTACCACGCACTTGATGTTCGTTGCGTTCTGTGACATCGAGGGGAGCTCGCTGGATACTGCGATGATAGGCTCGATTGTACCCTTGGACCAGTTGAGGTAGTACATCGATGTACCGTCGGGTGTTTTGGGCGGTAAAATACTTGTACATTCGTCCTTTGAAGGTGCGATTGAATCGTTCCACCACAGAGGCTTTGGTCTCGTTGTACGTATGGAAGAAAAATACCTTCTGTTTCTTAAGAAAGGCTTGAAAGGGTCGGTTGAGAAATTCTGTGCCTTCATCCGTTTGCAAATAAAGGGGTTTGCGCCCCGTCTTGAAAATCTGCTGGAACGCCCGTACTAGATTCTCTCCTGTTTTGGTGCGAATGGGTAGTACCCAGGCATACTTGGATAAAATATCGATACAGGTCAACATGTACCGATGTCCATCATTGTGAGGTGCAAATCGACTCATATCCACTAAATCAGCCTGCCATTGCGCGTCTATGCCTCCTACGATGACTCGGTTACGGCGAAAATGTCGTCGGGCTGCTCGATGTAAACTATAAGTGTCTTGGGTTTTTAACCAGTCTCGAACTTCAGTTCGACTGATGCCTTGGGAATGGACAGCTCGAGCGAGCGCTCCCACAGCGCTATACGCGGCTGGACTGGTAGGGTTGTAATACAAATCGGTTAACACCTTGTTCACTGTAGATGCTGACCCTTTTTTCCCCTTTCGGGTCCCCCTCATCACCGTCTTCCTACCCCTCATCGGGGTGCCTGTGGGTCCCCGTCCGGTGTGTTCGCTTCATCAGGTGACACTGACACTCTAGCCTCTGTGGACCCTATAGATATAGTACTTTCGTGTTCCCCGGCTGTATCGGATTCATGTAGTTGTTGTTTTTCATGGGGTTCAGCCAGCGCGTCCTCCATAGCACGAGCCCACGCCAACTCGTCTGATGATCGCTCGTCCGGTGTAAACAGCTGGTCCACAATAGGCACTACTTTCTCCAAGGCTGACCACAGATGGGGGTCTAGGGTGAAGCTTCGCGTAGGGTCTTGGTAGCGGCCCAGGCGTGCGAAGAAAGGCCCACGGTATACGTAGATGGCATTGTTTATGTGGATGAGGTGTCCGTCGAGCTCATCGTTCAACACCCGTTTGAATTTAGTCCAGCCGTCACGCTGTAGCGTCACCGTATTCGATACGGTCTCAGCGGGCGCCCAGCAAATAGCTCCACAGTCTTCCACCAGGGTGACTTTATCTTCATAGACGTGTAACCCCACCTGGGGTGTAAGGGGCAGGATGGCTCGTAGGTCGGATGACATGCTTGCTCCAAATGTCGAACGGTGAATGACACACACTCTGTCTCACCCCTGGTATTTATAGTGTCAGGTAAGGGGTACAGACATGAGTCGTACTATTCTGTGAGGGGATCCTGTGGAGAGAGTACTTCATCGACCATGGGGACTACTTGTTGCAAAGCCGTCCATAGATCGGGGTCCAGAGTAAAACCACCTCGCTTGAGACAAAGGAGTCGAGCAAAATAGGGACCGCGGAAAATGTAGACGTCGTCACACAGGTGAATGCTATCACCGTCGAGGTTACCGCATAACACGCGTTTCAATGTAATCCAGCCTTCCGGGGATAAAGAGACACGCGCTGGTTCAGACGTACACCAACATCTACTATCGTCATCGATGAGCTCCACGCGTTGGGGATACAACAATAGGGTGCAGTCCGGTGTAAGAGTGCGGGTGGCTACAGAGTTCGCCTGGGGGTAGAGTACGTCGTGGACGTCGGTGATAATAGCTTTCAGCGCCTGCCATAATGCCGGCCGGAGTAGGATACAGGCACCACCACACTGTTCTAACCGGGGAAAAAAAGAATCATCTCTACCACTTCGTAGGTAGACACCGACTCCCACGTGCATGAAATCGACTTCGGGCTCTTTTCCCTGTAACAACCGTGTCAATAGAGTCCATCCTGCTAGGCTTAAACATAGCTTCACCTCTCGGGGATGTTCTTCGATGAGCTGCAGTTGATGGTCATAGACGATGAGGATGACGTCAGGCGTGAGTTGGAAGAAGGCAAGCTCCGTTCCGTGCGCTGCCATAGTGGTGAATGACAAAACACCGACCAGGCAAATGTGTATAATGTATAATGTATCGATTCTTGCTAATGACTCGTGAGTAAAAAAAAAAAAAAAAAACCCTATTCGGGCTGTAATGTTATTCCTTTTACCGATGTGTAAAAGTAGTAACATGTCGCACAGGGTCGCCAACGACAGTGACAAATATCTGCAATCATGCAAAAACACCCCTCCCCTCCCCCTCTTTCTAGTCCAAGCCCCTGTGCTGGTTCAATAATTTCAGTCCGTTATTTCATCGTAATAAAATTCGTATCGTATCGTACCCGTACCCTGTTCTAGAAAATAATTAAATTGAGATTGCAATGCAATTTTGTAGGCTCGCTCCAAGATAAATATACTTCAGAACATTTGCGACGCTACATCTGCGTGTCATTTGTGCCTGGACTGTAACAATTAAGAATTCGCTCACAGGGCGGGGAGAAGGCAACATTGAAATCGTCTCCAGGGCTTCACCGGCCTATGGGTTATTAGCAGATGACCCCTCAAGCCGATAGAAATTCCATTCTCAGTGCCTGTAACGGCCGCTAGATGGCGTCATCCACAACTCAACAAAATCATTCGCAACTCCCCACGCTGGTACACTGAAGCGGGAGGCTATTTTTTCATCGATTGACTAGTCGGATTGAAGAATTTTTTACTTATGATTCGGACTGTAATGTTATGTGCAATGATTTAACCTCGGAATTGTGAATTTTCGTGCAAAATAGGTGGGTTGTAAATTAACCCAGGAAGGATGGTGGTGGCACGTGGGGTCTAGACATTCATCAGCCACGTGTACATCGACTCTCATGTTATTAATTACACGCAATCATTTAACATTGACAAATTTGGTGCAAAAATATGTGGATTGAGAATTAATCCAGGAAGGGTGAATATCGACTCTCATGTTATTAATATACACGCAATCATTTAACATTGACAAATTTGGTGCAAAAATATGTGGATTGAGAATTAATCCAGGAAGGGTGAATATCGACTCTCATGTTATTAATATACACGCAATCATTTAACATTGACAAATTTGGTGCAAAAATATGTGGATTGAGAATTTATGCCAGCAAGGGTGGTGGCACGTGGGCCTACACATTCATCAGCCCCGTGTACATCGACTATGATGTTATTAATACACGCATTCATTTAACATGGAAATTTTCCACTCGACGAATTTCGTGCAAATGCCGGGATTCCGGCGTTAACCCAGCAAGGGTGGTCTAGCCCACTATTGGCCAATGAAATGGCTATAAAAGAGCCAATGAAATGGCTATAAAAAAGAACCAATGAGCGAGGTTGAAAATGACCTGTATGAGAGTATAAAGCTAGCGGGAGCGGTGTACGGCGCACTCCAAAACCTTTTCACAGACCTGAGAAACACATATCAACATAGAAGAAAAATGAACAACCGCCGTGTAGCAGCCAAAATGTCTACTACCAAGGCCTCCGGGCGAATGGGCGAAATACGACAGGAAATAACACGACGTCAGAAGAAGGCGATGATATCAGCTATAAAGGATTTTTGGTTTCAAGAATTTACGGGGTGGTGTAGACGGATAGAAAACAACGACGTATCGGGGAGAACAGCCCAGAATCTGCGGAAGCTGATCAACTCATCCAGAACCATCAGCGAAGAGGGGTGGTTGGTGTTACTACAACGAACCATGGAGGAAATGCACCCTCCCCCTCCTCCTCCTCCTCCTGCCCCTCGTCAACAACAACAACAGCAACAACAAGAACCGCCAGTCCAGCCGGAATATGTGGATATAGCAGAAATAGCACCCGCCAATTTCGTGGAAGACCTTCCGATTACTGACCACGAAGAGGGACAACACAGGTACCAACTGAGGCCATACAGCTATTTCTCCGTGAGCAACATGTAAGGGAGTAGACAGAAAAACTCCCCCCTGAAGAAAACAGGGTGAACAAATTGAGTCCATCGGCCCTTTTCAGGGCCAACCATTGCTATCGAAAGAGAGCTTCTAACTTGGCACAAATTCAAATCACAGGTCCTACATCATCCCCTCTTTATTCTATAGTATTAGCAAACTGCAACACCAAAAAACAATCCCTGCCCGATTAACGGTTCTTTTGAGGACCAATCTCTTACTTTTTTTCTCTCAGTGATTAACATTACAGCCCGAATCATAACGGACTGAAATTATTGAACCAGCACAGGGGCTTGGACTAGAAAGAGGGGGAGGGGGTTGTTTTTGTCGTTGGCGACCCTGTGCGACATGTTACTACTTTTACACATCGGTAAAAGGAATAACATTACAGCCCGAATCATAACGGACTGAAATTATTGAACCAGCACAGGGGCTTGGACTAGAAAGAGGGGGAGGGGAGGTGTTTTTGCATGATTGCAGATATTTGTCACTGTCGTTGACGACCCTGTGCGACATATTACTACTTTTACACAACGGTAAAAGGAATAACATTACAGCCCGAATCATAACGGACTGAAATTATTGAACCAGCACAGGGGCTTGGACTAGAAAGAGGGGGAGGGGAGATGTTTTTGCATGATTGCCGATATTTGTCACTGTCGTTGACGACCCTGTGCGACATGTTACTACTTTTACACATCGGTAAAAGGAATAACATTACAGCCCAAATCATAACGGACTGAAATTATTGAACCAGCACAGGGGCTTGGACTAGAAAGAGGGGGAGGGGAGAGGTGTTTTTGCATGATTGCAGATATTTGTCACTGTCGTTGGCGACCCTGTGCGACATGTTACTACTTTTACACATCGGTAAAAGGAATAACATTACAGCCCGAATCATAACGGACTGAAATTATTGAACCAGCACAGGGGCTTGGACTAGAAAGAGGGGGAGGGGAGGTGTTTTTGCATGATTGCAGATATTTGTCACTGTCGTTGACGACCCTGTGCGACATATTACTACTTTTACACATGGGTAAAAGGAATAACATTACAGCCCGAATCATAACGGACTGAAATTATTGAACCAGCACAGGGGCTTGGACTAGAAAGAGGGGGAGGGGAGGTGTTTTTATATGTGTGGGAGTTGGTGTTATTTTTTTATTTTGTGCTTTTCAGTTTAGAAGTTTTCCCTTTCGGAAAGATGAGGGGGCTCTAAAAAGAGCCTTTGGAAGATGTAAGGCATTACATCGTTGGGGCCAGGTGGCGTTGTCTTCTCACAGTACACACTGGGCATATCAAGGTTATGAATTCACACACTAGGGGTTTGTAATCGTCCGAACACTCTGGTAATTGGGCATGTTGATGTATACAAGCTACACACAAGGCCCGATGTCCACAAGGGAAAATAGCGTATTTGGCAAAGTGGTTACAGCATTTCACGCAGCGTAAATAGGATGCTGCTTGGCATTCTGTGTTGGATGCCAGTGTTGTTGTTGTTATTGCGGAAGCGTAGTGGATGACGTCTTGGTTTTCTTTTTTGCTTATTTTTCTTGTGTTGTCTCTTATTCTGTTTTTTCTTGCGTCTTTTCTGTTTTTTCTTGTGTCTTGTCTATTTCTTCTTGCGTCTTTTGTCTGTTTTGTTGTGTTTTTTTTGTTTTTTCTTGAGTCTTTTCTGTTTTTTCTTGAGTCTTTTCTGTTTTTTCTTGAGTCTTTTCTGTTTCTGTTTTTTCTTGAGTCTTTTCTGTTTCTGTTTTTTCTTGAGTCTTTCCTGTTCTCCTTTTTTGCTTGTCCTTGGCCTTCTTCTCCTTCTTGTCCTTCGCCTTCTTGTCCTTCTTGCCCTTCTGTTTCTGTTTCTGTTTCTGTTTCTTCTTCTGTTTCTGTTTCTGTTTCTGTTTCTTCTTCTGTTTCTTCTTCCGTTTCTCCTGCTTGTTGTTCTCCTTTAGCTTGGAGGCTTTGTTGTTTCAACATATCTTGTAGCACTCGGTCGATGTCGTCAAAACATTGGTATTCGACTGTGGTAAGATCCGGTGTCGCTGCTGGGGGGTCACTAAGATCCGGTGTCGCTGCTGGGGGGTCACTAAGATCCGGTGTCGCTCCTGGGGGGTCACTAAGATCCGGTGTCGCTCCTGGGGGTCTTGATTAGGGTGGTCCTGGGGTTCGTCTTTAAATAAGTCTCCTATAATAGCATCGATCCATGGCTCGTCATGTACCATATCGATGGCTCCGAGCAGTTGTAGTTCATCATCATCATCATGATTTGTCATCAAGTCTGGTATGTCAATATCCATGATTTCAGCCAACAGGGATGACTGCATGACTGTGGAATCAGGCTCATCAAATACCACGTAATAGGCTGGTGAATTCGCACTCGTAAAGTGAAAAGCTTCTGCACGTCTAGTAGACACTGGCATAATTGTGAATGTGGATCAGTAAATACTGCGCGCTATTTATAGTGTAACGCGCGGACGTGAGCGTAATTTTTATATTTTTTTGTGCTCACTTACGCTGGAGAAATATTTTTGTGTTTCTTTTGCAATTTTAAACCGGTGTGATTTTGCAATAAATGCGAGTGCACGTATAAATTTTATTTCAAGTTGAACTGGAGCAACTGATCGTGTAGCATTTAAAAATTTAGAAGGGTAGCGGTAGACTAAGCCACTATTTTAATGATTTTATCGATTTTTAGACGCGTAACGTTATGGTTAGGTAGTGTGGAAACCCCGGTACACTGCAAATAAATCGGTTTTCCTGGGTAAAAATACGTCAAGTATGTTGCTCACAGCCTTATAATGTCACCCTGAAAATTGTAGCTGGTTTATCGAAAGAAAACTAGGAAATTTTATCCTTGGGGCTACGGTAACACAGTGTGCAGGCAAAATGTGAGTACAGCTATGGGTGTCAAATGGGGAGTGAGTTACCGTAGCCCAAGGATAAAATTTCCTAGTTTTTTCTTTTCGATAAACATGCTGCAGTGAACTCACATTTATTGCAAAAAAGGAGACCCGTTTTAAAGTTGGGAAAATAAAACACAAATTTTTTTAGCAGATACCACCATCTTGGACCCACTGCCACAGGCCGCCATCTTAAACCCACCATCCATCCCACCACCACCCACTCACAGCCGCCATCTTAAACCCACCATCCATCCCACCACCACCCACCCACAGCCGCCATCTTAAACCCACCATCCATCCCACCACCACCCACCCACAGAACGCCTAGACTATAAATAACGCGTAGTATGTTGCCATTTATTCACAACTACAATCATGGGTACAAGACGAAGGCTATTCACCGATCTTAGAGATCCTAGAGAACACAGAGAGGTGATTACGGCCAACGATGGAGTGACAATAATTACAAGCTTTGAGCGGGTTATTGCCGACGAAACGATGATACGGCGAAGTGAAGAACAACTGGAAGAGCTCAGGAGGGAAGCAATGGAAGAAGATGCGAGGTTGATAATACAGCGAAGTCAAGAACAAGACGAGGAGATCAGGAGGGTGGCAATGGAAGAAGAACAAGAAGATGAGGATGTAACTGATGAAGAAGAACTCCCCTGGTTAAACAGTAACAGACCTCCAGCAAATACAACGGCTACCCAAACTCCGATTATAACGACGTGGCCAACCGAAACAACGTCGGCTACCGAAACAACGTCGGCTACCGAAACAACAACAACAACACCACCACCACCATGCTCTTGGGCCGAGGTAACCCGCCTGAACGAACAGATTAATCACATGAGACAAGACATGGATCAAATGGACGCTGTGATTTCAAAACAAGAAGAAGACCGACATAAGGAAGAAAGTAAATCAAGCTGCAGCGTGTGTACAGACGAGGAAAGCCTGTACGCCCTATTTCCGTGCGGGCATTTATGCCTATGTCAAGAATGCTGGGTGACGCTAACATGTATAGGGGACATGTGCCACTGCGCTGAAACGGACGAACAGCATTTAAAGATCAAGTGTCCCGTCTGTAGGAAGCAGGTGGCCGGGGTAAAGAGAATTTACCGCTCCTAAAACAAGTGTCGTAACACTTTTCCAAAGGCTCTTTTTAGAGCCACCCCATCTTTCCGAAAGGGAAAACTTCTAAACTCAAAGCACCAAAAAAAAAATAACACCAGCTCCCATCATCCCTATGAAAATTTTTTTTTAATACAATTATCTTTGCAAAAAAAAAAAAAGAATGAACACTAACAACCATTTTTTAATTTTCTACTATTTTTATTAACACAAATAGAATGAACGTGTTCACCAAACTCTGGGTATTGAATTTTAATACAATTATACGCTATGAAGGCACTTCAATGCACATAGAATGAACATAAAATGAACATAGTGTAGGAATACGTGAGGAGAGAAGCCGTATTTTCAGCTTGAGCAAGACTGGCAGATGATAATGTCTGAATGTTGCAATGCAATAAAACTTGAAAATGTTCAATATTTATACAACAAGACAATAGAATGAACGTCTTCAACTCTGAGTATTGAATTTTAATACAATTAACAGTAAAAAACTCTGAGTATTGAATTTTTAATACAATTATACGCTCTCAAGCCGCTTCAATGAACGTGTAGGAATACGGTAAATGTTTTTCAACACCACACTTGTTCAATAGTTATGCAACAAGACTTGTTTGAACTCATCATCGTCTTTCCGCCCCTGGTGCACGTAGATATAGGTAGCAATCTCTTCACGTGGAATTCTGGGAGCGCAGGCAGCTTCCAATGCCAGGGCAATTTGCTCCTCGGTCACGTCCTGTAGTGCCTCAGTGATCAGCGCGTATGAGGGTACACTATTGTCCACACACGTATGCATGTTTATCGGACTGTTGTTCCCACAGCCTGCACATGCTTGGGTACGCAAGTGTCGAATGCGAGGTCTGATAAGATCCAGGACTGTGTCGATGTACTTCTTATAAATATAGTGAGACACCTGGTAAGCCAGGGCTTGACGAATTGTAGCTGTGAGACTCTGCAACTTCCGCCACGCCGTTATTTTCAAGGTGACACCCTGAGGACAAGGAACACGCTCTTGCGTATCTAACCTCATTTTCCATTTGCGGATATGCACCAGGAGCTGGTCGTTGAAATAGGCACAGCTGACAAAGATGTCGTCACCCACATAAAATTTCGCTTCGTCACCCCCCTGGTCGCGAATAACCGCATCGATCAAGGCAATATGGTCAAGGCAATATGCCTAGCGGGTCTGTCGTTATAGGCCGGTGCGTTAAAATGCACTTCTTCGTCTTTGACACTCACAGTTAAATAGGCTGAGAGCTCCCAAATGTCCGTGTGGGCTGCCTGGTAGGCCTGCTGGATAATGTTATTGATATCCTGCACAGACATAGGAAGTTGCACCTCTTCTTCTTCTTCTTGTTTCACAGGCTCAGGCACTTGCTGGGGTACTGGCTGAAGCACTGACTCAGGTATTTGTAAAGGTGTTAGTCGGGGCCGTTTGGGTCGTGGAGCGCGTTTGGCAGGTACACCAGACGCTGGGTGCGTACGTTTGCTAGCTGTATTGCTAGCTGTACGCTCTTCGGTAGTATCCATGACTAAGATACCATCATCTTGTATAACGTCGGCTTGAAGTAGATCTGCTAGTTCTTCATTTCCCGTCTTCTTCAGCCCCTCCACGAAGGCTAGAAATGCATAGGGGGTAGAGCGCACTAGACCATCGATGAGGGCTCTGTTTTGTGCTGAAGTGGTTTTCTCAGCCATGATATCTTCGACACGCTGTTTCAGAAGTATGTTTTCCTCCATAAGCAAATCACATAATTCGGCCACATGCTGCATTTCGTCAATGAGGCGAACACGGTACTTTCGAAGCTTCACTAAAAATGATGACTCCATGAATTTGGACTCAGGCTGGTGAGTAACTGCTACGGTGTAATAGTCTGGTGAATTTGCACTGGTAAAATGAAAAAAAGTAAAAGGTTGTCCACAGCTCATACAAGCAGGCAAGCAGGCTGGCTGGCTGGCTAGAGGTGAAGCAGGCAGGCAGGCGGGCAGGCAGGCAGGCTGGTCAGGTCAGGTCAGTCAGAGTGCTCCGCAGGGTAGTGCAATGAATACACCCCACCCCTAAAAATCGCCTGCTTTTATACGTTTTTCTACAATCCGCCATCTTAAACCCACCATCCACCACCCACCACAGCCGCCATCTTAAACCCACCATCCACCACCCACCACAGCCGCCATCTTAAACCCACCATCCATCCACCCACCCACCCACAGCCGCCATCTTAAACCCACCATCCATCCCACCACCACCCACCACAGCCGCCATCTTAAACCCACCATCCACCACCCACCACAGCCGCCATCTTAAACCCACCATCCACCACCCACCACAGCCGCCATCTTAAACCCACCATCCATCCCACCACACCCACAGCCGCCATCTTAAACCCACCATCCATCCCACCACCACCCACCCACAGCCGCCATCTTAAACCCACCATCCATCCCACCACCACCCACCCACAGCCGCCATCTTAAACCCACCATCCATCCCACCACCACCCACCCACACGCATGCGCACACCGCCACAATACCGCCCCAAAACAGGTCGCTGTGACGTCACAAAAGGTTCTGCGCATGCGCAGTGAAGCGCTGTTGACTCGAAATGCTCGGTGTATACTACTAACGTCGCAGCTATGAGCAATGGGCTTTCCACAAAGCTCAGAAAACAACATCAAGACAACGACCCAACATAGACAACATAGACACTCCGAACACAAAGGTCACAATTCCCTATGTGCAGGGTCTCTCGGAAAAATTGAAACGCATTTTCCGCGAATATGATGTGCAAACGTATTTCAAACCCACCAACACCATCCGACAAATTCTTGTTCACCCGAAGGAAAAACCAGCAAAATCAAAGCAGAACCACATTGTTTATGGCATAAGATGCCAGGATGCTAACTGCGATGACCGCTACATAGGCGAGACTCAACAACCATTACATCAACGAATGTCTCAGCACCGTAGACCTGACAGCAACGGAAATGACTCGGCTGTGTTCACACATTTATGCTCAAGTGGACACACATTCAGAACAGAAGATGTGCTTATCCTCGACAGAGAATCTAGGTACTTCGATCGAGGTGTAAAAGAAGCCATCTGGGTTAAAGTAGAAAACCCATCTTTGAACAGAAACGGTGGACTAAGATTCAAATTATCTGAAACATGGGGCAAAAACATTAAACAACTCTCCAAACGTTTATCCAAACACAATTAGTTTGTGTGTGTACGAGCTGTTGCTACATACAGGTATTGCCCACCACTGTCTTAATTTAGTGAGTTGCAACGATGAACTGACATTTAAATTTGCCGAAACACGGGGCATAAACATTAAGCAATTCCCCAAACGTTTATCCTAACACTATTATTTTGTGTGTGTATGAGCTGTTGTTACATACAGGTATCGCTCACCACTGTTTTCTCTTAGGGAGTTGTATTCATCGTGTAAAGACATTTCATTGTCTTACTGTGAACTAGTGTTCCACCTGTTAAAAATTTCTTTGTTTTCGATTTGCTATATATACAGAGGTTTCCCTTTTCATGTTCATTCTCTGTTGAAGGTGTTTCGGTAAACACCGCAACGTAAGATTCACAAATATATACTATCCAGTTGACCAGATTATTTGTTCGTGTTAACGATATCAATCATTATACAAACGAGTCACCATGTCAGCAACGATATCAGTCATTGTACAAACGAGTCACCACGCCAGCAACGATATCAATCATTATACGAACGAGTCACCACGCCAGCAACAATATCAATCATTATACAAATGAGTCACCACGCCAGCAACGATATCAATCATTATACAAACGAGTTACCACGCCAGCAACGATATCAATCACTATACAAACGAGTCAGCACGCCAGGAACGATGCCAATCATTATACAAACAAGTCACCACGCCAACAACGATATCAATCATTATACAAACGAGTCACCACGTCAGCAACGATATCAGTCATTGTAAAAACGAGTCACCACGCCAGCAACGATATCAATCATTATACGAACGAGTCACCACGCCAGCAACTATATCAATCATTATACAAACGAGTCACCACGCCAGCAACGATATCAATCATTATACAAACGAGTCACCACGCCAGCAACGATATCAATCACTATACAAACGACTCAGCACGCCAACAACGATATCAATCATTATACAAGCGAGTCACCACGCCAGCAACGATATCAATCATTATACAAACGAGCCACCACGCCAGCGACGTTATCAATCATTATACAAACGAGTCACCACGCCAGCAACGATATCAATCATTATACAAACGAGTCACCACGCCAGCAACGTTATCAATCATTATACAAACGAGTCACCACGCCGGCAACGATATCAATCATTATGCAAACGAGTCACAACGCCAGCAACGATATCAATCATTATGCAAACAAGCCACCACGCCAGCAACGATATCAATCATTATACAAACAAGTCACCACGCCAGCAACGATATCAATCATTATACAAACAAGTCACCACGCCAGAAATGATATCAATCATTACACAAACAAATCACCAGGCCAGCAACGATATCAATCATTATACAAACAAGTCGCCACGCCAGCAACGATATCAATCATTATACAAACAAGTCGCCACGCAAGCAACGATATCAATCATTTTACAAACACGTCACCACGCGAGCAACGATTTCAATCATTATACAAACAAGTCACCACGCCAAGAGCGTTATCAATCATTATACAAACAAGTCGCCACGCCAGCCACGATATCAATCATTATACAAACAAGTCACCACACCAGCAACGATATCAATCATTAGACAAACGAGTCACCACGTCAGCAACGACATCAATCATTATACAAGTCACCACGCCAGCAAAGATATCAATCATTATGCAAACAAGTCGCCACGCCAGCAACGATATCAATGATTATACAAACAAGTCACTACGCCAGCAACAATATCAATCATTATACAAACGAGTCGCCGCGCCAGCAACGATATCAATCATTATACAAACAAGTCACCACGCCAGCAACGATATCAATCATTATACAAACGAGTCACCTCGTCAGCAACGATATCAATCATTATACAAACAAGTCACCAGGCCAGGAACGATATCAATCATCATACAAACAAGTCACCACGCCAGCAACGATATCAATCATTATACAAACAAGTCGCCACGCCAGCAACGATATCAATCATTATATAAACAAGTCACCACGCCAGCAACGATTTCAATCATTATACAAACAAGTCACCACGCCAGGAGCGATATCAATCATTATACAAACAAGTCGCCACGTCAGCAACGATATCAATCATTATACAAACAAGTCACCACACCAGCAACGATATCAATCATTAGACAAACGAGTCACCACGTCAGCAACGATATCAATCATTATACAAGTCACCACGCCAGCAACGATATCAATCATTATACAAACAAGTCACCACGCCAGGAACGATATCAATCATTATACAAACAAGTCACCACGCCAGTAAAGATATCAATCATTATACAAACAAGTCGCCACGCCAGCAACGATATCAATCATTATACAAACAAGTCACCACGCCAGCAACGATATCAATCATTATACAAACGAGTCGCCACGCCAGCAACGATATCAATCATTATACAAACAAGTCACCACGCCAGCAACGATATCAATCATTATGCAAACAAGTCACCACGCCAGCAACGATATCAATCATTATACAAAAGAGTCACCTCGTCAGCAACGATATCAATCATTATACAAACAAGTCGCCGCGCCAGCAACGATATCAATCATTATATAAACAAGTCACCACGCCAGGAACGATATCAATCATTATAAAAACAAGTCACCACACCAGGAACGATATCAATCATTATACAAACAAGTCACCACGCCAGCAACGATAGCAATCCTTATACAAACAAGTCACCACACCAGGAACGATATCAATCATTATACAAACAAGTCACCACGCCAGCAACGATATCAATCATTATACAAACAAGTCACTACGCCAGCAACGATATTAATCATTTTCATAAAACAACTAAACAATATGTCTACTATGCGAATGTTGTAGGCGTTTGCAGTTATAACAGCTTGGTTTTTGTGTGATTTTATTTTTCCAGGACTTCCAGGAACCCCAGGGAATCGAGGTAGGTAAGCTTGTTGAAGCAAAACTAACATTATATCGTACTCAGTAAAAGACACGCATCTGACTCATGAAATTCTATAATTCTCCCAAATAGAGACAATGTTAAATTGGAGAAATAGAAATCTAGGGTAATTCATTCATGATTAATGTACTGGTGTGTAGATCAACAGCTCTGATGTTATTTTTCTACGATGTACGGTTGCAACGTGGATTAAAAAGGTCCAACTAAAGTCCATTAACGTACCGTTACATTATGTAGATTATGTCAGAGTGGAAAAAACAGCTTTCAATGATGTTCGTGAAGTTAGCAGCCAATACCGTTATATCGCTGGGCGCCATTGTAGACACCCCCGAACCGAGCGGTAATATTAAATACCAAGATTGTCTGAAGCTTACATTTGAAAGTATCTCCTTCGATATGAACGGTATCATATGTATGGACAAAGCTTCACGTGATGACACCACAAAAATAATGTCACTGATCATCTTGGATTTCAAGATGGCCGCCATCTGGAGCCTATAATATTTTGTCAACACATAAATGAGTTATTTATTTTATTCCCGCAGCTAAACCCACCTTTCCAGGTGCAGTACATTAGAAAGTGCCACCGTAAAGTTGTTCGATTGGCTGTCTAATGCCCATAAATATGTAATTATTGGCCACTACTACATTGTCAAGGCAACGTATCGTATGCTTCTTCTTTCAAGTATAGTTTCTGAGAGCCCATTTCCATACTGAGCTTTGTCGTCATTGATGTATGCTCTGCGAATTTGTCCACTTCCACAAAGAAGAGGTTTCTTTTGTGCCAGTGAATAATACCTTTGTCGATTCTTCAGGAATGTCGTGCTTTTCACAGACCGTAATTATTATTATCCCTGGAATATGATTGTTGCTTCGATGTTAACTTCACCCACGCCACATTTGGTTCGTTGAATTTTACGGTTCTAAACATTCATAATGACATTCAGATACCAAGGATTCACGTATAAATTCGTACACTGCGTCCAAGGCCCAGGTTTTCGAACGTTCTTGATATGTCTTCAAAGTAAACCATCTGAAATCCGTTGTCCTTGGTATTGTGGCTTCTTTTATTGTCTGTTTTAAATTAATTCTTTCGCTTGAGAAATCTTACCCCTTAATAAACTTTTCGCCTAATCCTTGATGGCACAGCACCAGTGGGTTAACAACATAATTAGTGGTACATATTTGGTCTTATCTGTAACATTTCGAGTTAGAGGCCGGCGAAGGCTTTCACTTGCGTCTTCTTTTCTGGGTCCGAAGACGAAAAGAAACTCTGCAGTACTTGTTTTCATTTTCTGATATTAACGCTGCTTTGCGCTCTCTACGGGTAGTTCTCGTTTTAGTCGGAGGTGAAACAACATTTCAGTGTCGTAAAACAAGGGTGTTGGCAGTTAAAAGAGATTCAGAGTGTGGCATGCACGTTAGCGGTCAGCTTATGTCAAGAATCTTATCTTAACCAGCGTCTGGTCGTGGGACATCCCACTTGTTACCTGATCTGCGTCGAGCACATCATCTCCCAGTCAATGGAGACTACTGGTAATATGATGACAGCTACATTTAAATACAGTATATTTGATATAAAGTCTCTGGTAGCACAATATGACAGATTGGCCCCCAAAAGGTGAATGCTGCCAAGCAAATATAGATCCGTTTCGCGAATGAGGTAGTGACAAAAACAGGTTTCGAACATCAACTACAAGGAGAAGATGGCTACAACGAGAAGAAATATGGTGCAATGAAACTAACGAGAAAATAAAAGGTTTCCTCTACCGGCCGTCTTGAAATCGAAGATGACCTCTACTGAAAAAATTTATGTTGGCACCAGCTAATACCTTGACCCCGAATAAAATATTTTGTCAGAGTTGCTGAAATAATGATGCTATAACCGATGAGATGAATAATGTTGTTAGGTTCAGAATGCCGTTGTTTTGTAATTTAAGATGCCCCCCCCCCCCAACTTTTCGTGATTAAAAATGGCCACATCGAAATTCTTTTACATGTTACATACATTCCAGAATGAATTAAGTCCCATTTCTGAGATAATGTAGCAAATATACTGGGAATGTGTAGAGGTCACACTTTGTTCGACCACTCAACCAGGTGCTGATCGGGCGTACTGGTCCTTTTTTGTGAAAACTATCTTTGAAAACTGCCCAAGATTATTTTCACGGTCCAATTATACCAGGTGAATTTTGCTGGATTTTGTATCTCGGCTTACACATAGTAATTGATGTTTGTAAAGAATAGTGCATCACGGGAATACTTCCAGATTGAAAGCTCTTCATTGGAGAATTGAAATTTTCGAAAACAGAACCAAAAAAAAAGAGAAATTTTGAAAACATATCACATTTTCTTCATAGGTTAACTTGATATTTTAATCAAATATTTAATCACTAAGGAAGACTGGAGAAAAATTCATGCACTTTCATTTATCTGCACGAAATACACACAATTACAGTGGTTTCAATACCGAGTTACAAATCGTTTTCTTGGCACGAATGTTTATCTCAATAAAATTGGTATTAGAATCGATGATAAATGTGATTTTTGAGTCCGAAACATTGGAACACCTTCTATACATGTGTCCAGTAAGTCAACAGTTCTGGTTAAAACTATCTGAATGGATAGAGGGTGCGACAATATCGCCTGTTAATTTGTCAGAACAATTTGTAATATTTGGTGACATTTATAGTTATGAACGCTATATTTCCATTGGCTAAGAAATTTATTTACCAATGTAAACTAAAGAAACAGATACCATATATCGAAGGCTTTAGGGAAATAGTTATCAGTTATCACAGGATAGAAAGGGTAAGCTATTATGTTGAATGCAAATTTGAAAAGCTTTGAAAAAAGATGGCTGAAGTGGGGAATACTCGCTATATAATTAGTTATTTCCTTTTGAACGAAGAGATCACCGTCATTAATAAGTTGTTATGGAGATAAGAAGTGGTGCCTAACTAATGCATGAACATAGTTATGAATACTGTTAGAGCATGCCATCGCCACCATGAATGGTACATTGATCCTACATGTGATGATTTATTGTATACAATGTTGTTTGCCCTGAATCAAAAGAAAGAAGAAAAAAAAACCAACTTGATATTTTATTGTATTTTTCAGGTTTGATGGGTCCACGAGGTAGGTAACTTCAGAACAGATCCTCAACAGTAGTGGAAAAAGGAGAGCTTCGAGACGTGATCAATAATGAGGTTCAGTGACGTCATCTTAATCAGTGAATAGAGAGCAAGGTTAGAGTCAAAAAGATCCCAACAAGGTAAAAGTTTGGCAATCGAGGTCAGAGAGATGCAAACAGTGTCAAAGAGTTGCAATCAAGGTCAATTATCCGTCCAACAACCAATCCCAACGAAACGATAAATGTAAGGTATGAACAATGCGTTATTCGGCCCCCAGCACACATGTGTACCTAACTAATTTGCCTAGATGTGTTATATCAACATTCAAATGTTCTTCATATCACCGAGAAAAATGAAATGATTCCATTACATATCAAATATCATGAATGTGTTACTGGTACTTACTGTCGTATCTAACCCGCAATCTCTTTTGTTGAAGACTTTATGTTTGACCGCATGCTATATCATTCTACACATCTGTTCCATTGTTACCCCTCAGCCCATAGGGATGCGGGGTCTTGTCGTTGCCATGTACGTACGCCCGTCCGGTCGTCCGTCCGTCCGTCAACATGTTCTTGTCTGCTGAATATCTGCAGATCTATGAAGTCGGGCTTGACCAAACTTTGGTGAGAGCTTCCTGAATGTTGACTGATGAAATGATTAGATTTTCAGATGGCTATGATGATTTTTAATTATTTTTTATTATTATTTATTGATGGCTCAGCTTTTGCACTGTTATTTATGCCCATCGGGAACCCTTTGCTGCATGTTTCATTGTGACTTTTGAAGGTTCCCTGATACAAGAAAGCCTGGTCCATTCAAGGTTCAATTTATTTTCATTTATTCCCGTTATATTTCCCATTTATCTGGGAGTTTACATGCTACACTTGTTCAACCTATGCACTACCATCGGGAGGATTTCGCCACCCTTGGGGTACTAAATGTTATTGAACTTTTTCTTATCCACAGCTTCTCAGCTTCATGTAATATGTATGAGATGCAGTGTACTTTGTTTTTTCACACACACATGCAGAATCACCTAAAATTTATTCCTTTATAGTAATAACTAACAGGTTGGGGACATTATTTTATTTCAGAATTACAAGAGGAAATAGCCGGCGCGGGGTTCTCGCAGCATCGAACCCCTGTTAGGTTTGAATTTTGCGTCGCCGTAAATGAAGAACATTTTCCTTCAATTTGCTACATCGATTGATCCGAAAGCTTTTGCACAAACCATATTTTATTTCAGAAGTATAATATGAAATAACTGGCAGGGGAATCTCTGCAGTATCGAACCCCTAATAGTTGGGATTTCTCGTCGCCTTAAATGAAGGACAACATTTTTCTTTGCTATTAAATCATTCTAATCCGCATCATACGATTTATCCTAAAGCTTTTGCACAAAACATATTTTATTTCAGAAGTATAATATGAAATAACTGGAGGGTATCGAACCCCTTTTAGTTTGAATTTCGCGTCGCCTTAAATGAAGGACAACATTTTTCTTCAATTTTGCTGTTAAATCATTGTATTCTACATCATATGATTTATCCTAAAACTTGTGCATGAACCATATTTGTGTCCACACATTTAACTGGTACAACATAATGCTTCAATTTTTGTCACCAAACATGTGACTACCATGGAAATTATTTAAAACGACTGATAAGGAGAGCCCATTTTAGCCTGACTCTGCAATTTTGAACCAGTTTGCATACCTGGAGCTTACTCCCCCCAACCCAAATAATGATAATGGTGGGCTTGTGTCAATCATTGTGATTCTATGATATTAACTTGTTATCACACTTGTGCAATGCATAAATTGCCACTGATAAAGCTACACTTTCTTGCATGCTGTAATCCCAGCACACCACTCACGTGAACACGAAGTCTATTATATACATTACAGAAATCACGCAAACTGTATCCGCAAGGCTGTATCCAGGGATTTTTTGCTAGTTCCGATCCCAAACTCCCAGTTCCTTTTCGTAATTCATTATTGAGGGTCCAATTTGTAGTGAATTTAGGCACAAAGAGCCTGTGATCAATCACAAAACAGAGGTTTATTAACATGAAATTCAATACCCAGCTATGCAATGGGATCGATATTGAGGCTTCCAGAAGTTTTTTCTATGAGTATTTCCTTCAGAAATCCTTTCAAATTGAACAACAACAACAACAAGAACAACAGTTTCGTATTTTGTTTCATTTGAGTTTTCGGCGCCCATACGTTTTCCGGAACTAAATTGGCTCTAGATGCAGCCCTGATCCTACTTGACAAAAAAAACAACAAAAAAACAAACAAACAAACCAGGCTGAGGGATCCACACACCTTTTAGGTGCTTGCCTGCAATTCATGTTATTACTGCCATGGGTCATGGTCTGCGATTTCCACACACAACTCTCTTGGATAATGATATACTCTTCTAATGAGAGATCTAACACTAAAAGAAAAGAATACTATAGATTAGTTCATTCTTCTATTGCATTCCAGTGTAAACAACAAGATGCGAACTTTTGGAAAACATGCAACCACATACAACAGTCATAAGTGTGTTGAAATCGTAAAATGCAGGCTGTGACAGACTCAGATTCTTCAACATGTGTACGGATTGTCCCTCTATTAATGAATACTTTATACCAGCAATCGATTCAACGATAGCTTATGACCGAAATAGTGATTAACTCTTAAATATCCGACGATCTGTTCGTCAGCTACAATAGGTGAATTACACAACGGATACCGGCAACTACCGTTATTATAATGATATCATTATGTAGGAATGAACAATAATAAACCTGAATATTCAAATATATACCCTTTTACCCCTCAGCCCATAGGGCTGCGGGGTCTTGTCGTTGCCATGTACGTCCGTCCGTCCGTCCGTCAACATGTGTTCTTGTCCGCTGAATATCTGCAGATCTATTAAGTCGGGCCTGACCAAACTTTGGTGAGAGCTTCCTGTATGGTGACTGATGAAATGATTAGGTTTTTAGATGGCTATGATGATTTTATGATTTTTAATTATTTTTGGTTTATTGATGCTCACCTTGTGCACTGCTATCTATGCCCATCAGGAACCTTTGGTTGTATGTTGCATTGTGACTTTTGAGGGTTCCCTGATTCCAAGAAACTCTGTGTAGCGGTCCGTTCGAGATCCAGACCATCTGAGATATGCCCATTGGGAACCCTTGGTTGTATGTTGCATTTTGACTTGTGAAGGTTCCCTGATTTCAGGAAGACCTGTGTTGCGGTCCATTCGAGATTCACACCATCTGAGAATGGTTATCATTGAATGGAACCTCAAGGCTTTAAATTAATTCACAAAACTTGTTACTGCAGGCTCTGGTACTTTAATTCCTCAGCAAGTAGGCCAGTTTCTGGAGGTTTAGCAGATTGTTGATGTGAAAGGGGCAGTGGCATCTAATTATTTCAGACCTGTATTCGAGAATATCTTTAATTTGAAAACAAACATTTTTGCTGCTTCTTTGTTGAAAACGTGATTCCCAGTTGCTTCTCAATTCACACATTATTGTGATATATGGGCGGCATGTCTGGATACGGATTAAAGAAACTATAACCATTTTTTTTAGATGGCCTATGATGCCCTTATGGTGTGCAACATGAGCGGTTAGTTTTTACGGTTGGCAAAAACAGTCTGGGTCCAGTTTTTGACAGTTGACAACCAACCAACGTGATAATTGAGGTACATATTTAGCCTATTAAATTCCATTCTGGTGGTTTAATAGCACCACTCATGCATGTGTCTCGGGCAGTTGAGCGGGATAAGAATGAAACTTGAAAATGAAACAATACACTAGCAGGGATGTTTTCGCCTATTGGCATGATTGGTTTGCTGATCCAGGAAGAAAATCTATATTTTGTGTGTTAGAGACTATGCAGTCAGGTTGGTATTGTTAGTAGTTTGCCCGTAAACTTACGGGTCCCTTCTGCCCGCTGCCAACTTAAATAATTTTATCGAGAAAAGGAGAGCAAGCAGCACTGTAATGAATGAGCAATGAGAGATTTGAGTTCCACCAGAGATTCCGGCTGTTTTCGTGCAATACTGTCCACAACTCACCAATATTTGAAATATCAGATGCATTTAACAGCTTTCACTTTCACAATTTCACGCTGTCAAAAAAATTCAATCATAAATATTTCTTTTTATTACTGTTTTGGGCGACTACCAAAGATGGGCATAATTTGTGAGTGTTCCGACTGTTTCATTCTGACCAACTATCGCAATTATTTGTTACTGGCACAACATAATTTTTTTTATTTTCTTCACCGAACATACATGTATTATGATACCTTTGAAATTATTTAAAACTAGGTCAGGATAGCCTATTTCTGGCCGGACCCACATCAATTTTGAACCTGTTTGCGTACCTCGAGCTTATCCCCCCCCCTCCAAATAATGATGCTCATGCGTTATCATTCGCGACTGCTCGGCCTATTCCGTCGAAGTCATAGTACCTCGCGCATTCATGGTGCAAGGATTTAACAGCACTCAGCTGTAAACCGTGATTCGCCGCACGTGAGGCAGATCACATGCTATAGGATGTGTTCCCGTTCACATAGTCCTCATCGTATTTCTCCTTATCAGGAGATAAAATTCCGGTATATATCCAAATTAAATGAATATCCCCTTTATTCTACCCACGAAGCATCTTCTCTAATTTGAGGTGTTTCGCTTGGTTTTCTTCTCGAGCTGATTTCCATGGTAACTGAATTCATACAGCTGACTGTTCGGAGTTTCGGCGTGATACTGTGCTTTCAACATGGATGCTAATATGGATTCATAGCAGTGCGTCACGAGATACTACATTATCCGAGACCGTGTCGAGTGATGGGTTACGGCACTTCCGGTGATAATGTCATTTCCGGTGATGATGTAACTTTCGATGATGACGTCACTTTCGGGTGATGATGTCATTCTCGCCTTGAATCGAACCGAACCGTACCGAATATATCCGGAGCGAGGGTCCCGTTTTCCCATCACTTATAGAATGCGGGCTAGATAAGTGCAATTAGTATATTGATGATATGTGATATAATCCACCTAATAGAAGCATTTCATTTCTATGAACATAACCTATACCAGAAAATATCAAGGTACCATATACATATATGTGTGTAAGGGGTTAGCATTCCATTCATTTATTGGGAAAACGATTGGACATACCTCACGTTTATCGTTTCGTTTGGGCTGGTGGTCGGACGGATTCACTGATTATGATGACGTTACAGAAACTGGACCTGATCACAGCTGGTGACCGAATGCTGTACTGTCTGGGCTGATCCGTAGGTCTCGCCTGCTCGTCTTTAATAACAAATATTACTATGTCGAGGATAAAATAGAGGAATGATTTCTTTCACGAACTAATATGCATAATTGTTTACTTTACTAATATGAATGGAACCTATTTCAAACATATGCGAATATCACCTTCCTACCACTTGTATTGTTACGGTTTTTCTCTTTTCAGGTAGACAAGGCCCTCCAGGTGAGTAAAGCTGAGAATATAATATATTTGTCACACTGAAGATGTTCTCAAAGTATTCTCATCTCATGAACAAAAGACATTTGAACAGATTCATATTTCTTTCAGTATCGGTACTCAGTAAGCATATAACATTTGGTTAAATCGGCTTATTGGTTGTGAGCTCATGAGTAGTAGTGGAAAGGACAATACTAAAACAAAGTATTATGTAATGCTTCTTAAAATAGCGTGTTGTTACTTAATAAGTCATGCTTCCCGTTTTTTGACTTAACATGTTATGCTCCACGTTTTATTACTTATTATGTCTTGCTCCCTGTGTTATTACTTAATATGTAATGCTCTTTGTTTTGTTACTTATTATGCAGGCTCATTGTTTTGTTACTTAATATGTCATGCTCCCTGTTTTATTACTTAATAGGTCATGCTCCCTGTTTTATTACTTAATATGTCATGCTCCCTGTGTTGTTACTTAATAAGTAATGCTCCCCGTGTTGTTACTTAATATCTAATAATCCCTGTGTTATTACTTAATATTTTTTGTTACTTAATATGTATTAATCTCTGTTTTATTACTTAATATCTATTAATCCCTGTGTTCATCGGTATTAATCCACAAGAGTCATGACGTCACTTCTATTTATAGGTTCTGACATCATTGGGAAAACCCCTGTTCTATTTATCAATTTTGATGTTATTGTTAATTTCCCTGTTCTATTGTTATTTCTTCACTTTAATTCTTAACAAGTTGGGACTTGTCCCCACATCTATGTAGGTCATTAGTCTCCCCATAGACCAAGTTTGGTGAGCCATGCTCTACTTTTATATCTTAGCTATGTCAGGAAATTTGTATACGCCCACACATGCTTTTATGCATGTAGCCTTCAATCTTTTATTTGTTGTTTATTTTACATAAACATACACTCTTTGTAATCGAAATATGACGTCATCAATACCATCTAAATTAAAAATGTCGTTCTTTTTATCTTCAATTTCTTTGTGCATTGGTATTTCAACTTGCTGTATGCACTCGAATTCACCGTCGAGCTGGCGCCGAGTAGAGGTTCGCAAACTGCTCTGCATTGTCTGGACAGCTGCTACTATTGTGTTGTTTCACAACGTTTCGAACTGATAACATAAACATATTGTCAATAATTAACCAGGAATGAGGGTCTGTGGTAATAGATTTATATATTATTCGACAAAAACACGGTCAGTTGTGGTCATCAATATAGCATTGGATTGTTAAGGCTAGTTTATATGTTTGAATGAATGCCTTAGCATACGTATAGGTGTAATTATTCTTCAAATTTTCTTTAACAACATCTAAATGGAGAGAGAAAGAGAAGAGCAAGATTTAACGTCGCGTTCAGCAATATTCTAGCTATATAGCGAAAGTCAAACAAAATTCTAAGTATTTCAACAAAAGCAAGTCAACAACCCAACAATCCAGAAGTATTCAACACACCTATCTCTCTCAAACAACGTAATGGTCCTGTGACCTGATTTAGACAGGGAACATTGACCAAGACAGGGTTCATTGATATTAGAGTTTTTTTAAAGCGGGCTTGTCAATATAAAGATATTTGCAGCCCATTGTGAATTTTGGTTTAGTTAAAGCCTTTGTCATGGCATTGGCATGCATGTAGACATTCAAAGTATGATAAAATATAACAAAGGCCATAATATTCCATTCATCTGACACTTTTTAAACACAATAGTGTTTCATTTTTGCTCAAACTGTTGAATTAAATTGTCGCCCATGTGCTTAAATTTGCATAATCAAGCCGGACAAATTTATGCTTAGTTTACCCCATTCATTTAAAATGAAATCTTCAGTAAAGATACTTATACCTATTCACTATGAGACCATTGGGATATTGTACACTCATCCGTCATAATACATTTCTATTGAAGCAGACCACCATATATAATTGTGTATCGTGTATGAAGCAGTCCTCCACCAGTCCATAATTGAGTTTACTGAATCACTATATCCAGCAATACATACCGGTTTCGTGAAATTTAAGGTTCGTTTTGATTATTTTATATATAATACAAATCTTTAACTGGAGTATGACATCACCAATACCACCTATATAAAGGTTCGAGTGTACACCCCTCACCATGGATCAATACGAGAGAACCCTCATCAAGCTGAAAGCGGCATCTATCGGGGCGATATTATTACTCATCATCCCGCTGATCTAGGGCCCGAGCCTAGCCCAACTGCACAGCTCATCAGTCGTCCGGTGTAAACAGCTGGTCCACAATAGGCACCACTTTCTCCAAGGCCGTCCACAGATCAGGGTCTAGGGTGAAGCTTCGCGTAGGGTTCTGGTAATGCCCCAGGCGTGCGAAGAATGGTCAACAGTGTACGTAGATAGCAGTTCCCATGTGAATGAGGTTCCCGTCCAGCCCACCGTTCAACTCCCGTTTCAATTTGGTCCAGCCTTCTCGATGTAGGGTAACCGTATTCGATATGGACTCCGGACCCGATCCACAAACATCCCGGTATTTTGTGATTGTAACCCCACCTCAGGGGTAAAGGGATGGATCGCTCGTAGAATTCGTGACATTGTTGATCATATGACGAACGATGAATGACGCTCACTGTCACTGACCCTCATATTTATGGTCAGGTTCCAACTTAACATGCCAATGATATTGTGACGTCACTCCGACAAGAGCCGTGCTCTGATTGGTGAATATTTTCAGAGGGTGGGAATACCCAAATATAATTGGTATTTATTTTTGACAATAGAAGAACTGCGCTCTGACTGGTGTCTAATTTTAGCGACACAAGAGTATTGTGCTCTGATTGTTGGATATTCATTGACTCAACCAATCATTCACACAATCATTCACCCTCACAATGACTGATTCAAACAATCATTCACCCTCACAACGACTGATTGAAACAATCATTCACCCTCACAACGACTGATTCAAACAATCATTCACCCTCACAATAACTGATTCAAACAATCATTCACCCTCACAACGACTGATTCAAACAATCATTCACCCTCACAATGACTGATTCAAACAATCATTCACCCACACAATAACTGATCATTCACCCACACAATAACTGATTCATTGACACAATCAGTGATTCAATCAATCATATACACAATCATTCACCCGCACAATGACGGATTCAATCAATCACCCAAACAATGACTGATTCATTCAATCATCCACAAAATCACTGATTCAATCACTTGACTGATTTAATCAATCATTCACACAATCACTGATTCAATCACTCAATGTTTAAATAATCACTTACACAATCACTGATTCAATCAATCATTTACACAATCACTGATTCAATCAATGATTCAATCAATCATTCACACAATTACTGATGCATTGATACAATCGCTCACCGATTCAATCAATCATTTACACAATCACTGATTGTCTGATTGATTGAATCAGTCAAGTGATTGTATCAATGAATCAGTAATTGTCTGCACGAATGCCATAGCAAAGAACCCTGTCTTGGTCAATGTTCCCTGTCTAAATCAGGTTACAGGACCCTAGGTTGTTTGAGAGAAATAGGTGTGTTGATTACTTCTGGATTGCTGGGTTGTTGACTTGCTTTTGTTGAAATATTAAAAAAATTGTTTGATTGTCACTATTTGGCTGGAATATTGCTGAACGCGACGTTAAACCTTACTCCCCCTCTCTCTCTCCATTCAGAGGTTGTTAAAGAAAAAATGAAGAATAATTACAACTACACGTGTGCTAAGGCGTTCATTCAAACATTTAAAATAGCCTTAGCAATCCAGTGTTATACTGATGACCACAACTGAGAGTGTTTTCGCCGAATAATGTATAAAACTATTACCACAGACCCTCATTCCTGGTTAATTATTGAAAATATGTTTGTTATTAGTTCGAAACGTTGTGAAACAACACAATAGTAACAGCTGTCCAGAAAATGTAGAACATGAATCACCATTTTGCAAAACTCTACTCGGCTATTGTCACTTAGGGCACATTGTTGATGGAATAGAGACCTGGCACGCGCCGCACGCTCGACCGTGAATTCCATTAAGTACAGCAAGTTGAAATACCAACGCTGCAAATACTCGGTCCAGGAAACACAAGGAAATTGAAAATAAAACGAACGACATTTTTAATTTAGATGGTATTGATGACGTCGTATGTTTATGTAAAATAAACAACAAATAAAATCATTGAAGACTACATGCATAAAAGTATGTGTGGGCGTATACAAATTTTCCTGACATAGCTAAGATATAAGAGTAGAGCATGACTCACCACACTTTGTCTATGGAGAGACTAATGACCTACATAGATGTGGGGACAAGTCCCAACTTGTTGAGAATTAAAGTCAAGAAATAACAATACAACAAGAAAATTAACAATAACATTAAAATTTATAAATAGAACAGGGGTTTTCCCAATGATGTCAGGATCTAGAAATAGAAGTGACGTCATGACTCTTGGGGATTAATGCCGATGAACACAGGGATTAATATATATTTAGTAATAAAACAGGGATTAAAACATATTAAGTAACAAGAAGTATTAAGTAATAACAGGGATTATTAGATATTAAGTAACAAAACATGGAGCATTACTTATTAAGTAAGAATACCGGAAGCATGACATATTAAGTAATAAAACAGGGAGCATGTCATATTAAGTAATAAAACAGGGAACAAGACATATTAAGTAACAAAACAAGGAGCACAACATAATAAGTAACAAAACAAGGAGCATTACATATTAAGTAATAACACAGGTAGCAATACTTATTAAGTAACAAAACTGGGAGCATTACTTATTAATTAACAACGCAGGGAGCATCACATATTAAGTAATAAAAGAGGGAGCATGACATATTAAGTAGCAAAACAAGGAGCATGACATAAAAAGTAAGAAAACAAGGAGCAAGACATATTAAGTAATAACACAGGGAGCAATGCTTATTAAGTAACAAAACGGGAGAATGACTTATTAATTAACACCACAGGGAGCGTCACATGTTGAGTAATAAAACAGGGAGCATGACATATTAACTAACAAAACAAGGAGCATAACATAATAAGTAACAAAACAAGGAGCATAAGATATTAAGCAATAACACAGGGAGCATGACTTATTAGGTAACAAAACAAGAGAACTGTCAGGTGTCTTGTTTTGTTACTTTATAACACAGGGAGCATGACGTATTAAATAACAAAACGGGGAGCTTAACATATTAAGTGACAAAATGGGGAGCATGACTTATTAATTAAAAACACGCTAATTTAAGGAGCATTAAGTAATACGTTGTTTTAGTATTGTCCTTTCCACTACTATTCTCATGTTACTGTGTTAAGAAGTTGAAGGGACATGGTACGAAGAAATAGTTGACCCTGCAATATCGTTGATTCTGTAATAATATGCGGGGATCTCATCACAGATCCCCGAGGGTAACTTCAGAGGGTTTATAGTAAAACAATATATCTTCGTCTGTAGTACCGATTTATCGCAAAAACAACGACTTGACCATATGAGGTGTTTTGCTTTGTGTCGTGGTTATTCCAGATTGATACCCTTCACATACACTATGGGACTATCCTTCACATACACTATGGGACTATCCTTCACATACACTATGGGACTATCCTTCACATACACTATGGGACTATCCTTCACATACACTATGGGACTATCCATCACATACACTATGGGATTATCCTTCACATACATTATGGGACTATCCTTCACATACACCATGTGACTATCCTTTACATACAATATTGGACTATATTTTACATACACTATGGGACTATCCTTCACATACACTATGGGACTATTTTTTACATACACTATGGGACTGTCCTTCCCATACACTATGGGACTATCATTCACATACACTATGGGACTATCATTCACATACACTATGGGACTGTCATTCACATACACTATGGGACTATTTTTTACATACACTATGGGACTAGCCTTCACATTCAATGTGGGACTATTTTTACATACACTATGAGACTATCCTTTACATACAATGTGGGACTATTTTTTACATACACTATGGGACTATCCTTTACATACAGTGTGGGAGTATTTTTACATACACTATGGGATTATCCTTTTCATACACTATCGGACTATTTCTTACATACACTATGCGACTATCCTTTACATACAATGTTGGACTATTTTTTACATACACTATGGACTAACCTTCACATGCAATGTGGGACTATTTTTACATACACTATGGGACTATCCTTCACATTCAATGTGGGACTATTTTTAGCCCACCATCACCAGATGGTGGGCTGTTCAAATCGCTTTTCATCCGTCCGTCAGTCCGTCCGTCCGTCCGTAAACAATTATTCGAACACAGGTTCCCCTTGGGGTCTAGTTGTGCAAGAAATCTTTCTTGGTCCGATTCGAAAATCCAGTATGGCCACCAGGCAGCCATCTTGGATTTCCCCATGAAAACTTGTTATCGCGATTTCTCAGGAACTACTGCATGGATCTTTCTCAAATTTGGTACACAGGTTCTCCTTGGGGTCTAGTTGTGCAAGATACATTTTTTGGTCCGATTCGAAAATCCAATATGGCCACCAGGCAGCCATCTTGGATTTCCCCATGAAACATTGTTATCGCGATTTCTCAGGAACTACTGCATGGATCTTTCTCGAATTTGGTACACAGGTTCCCCTTGGGATCTAGTGCTGCAAGATACCTCTTTTGTTCCGATTCGAAAATCCAATATGGCCACCAGGCAGCCATCTTGGATTTCCCCATGAAACCTTGTTATCGCGATTTCTCAGGAACTACTGCACTGATCTTTCTCAAATTTGGTACACAGATTCCCCTTGGGGTCTAGTTGTGCAAGATACCTTTTCTGGTCCGATTCGAAAATCCAATATGGCCACAAGGCAGCCATCTTGGATTTCCCCATGAAACCTTGTTATCGCGATTTCTCAGGAACTACTGCATTGACCTTTCTCAAATTTGGTACACAGGTTCCCCTTGGGGTCTAGTTATGCAATGTATCTTTTCTGGTCCGATTCGAAAATCCAATATGGCCACCAGGCAGCCATCTTGGATTTTCCCATCATGTTATCGCCATTTCTCAGGAACTACTGCACTGATCTTTCTCAAATTTGGTACACGGGTTCCCCTTAGGGTCTAGTTGTGCAAGATACCTTTTTCTGTCCGAATCGAAAATCCAATATGACCACAAGGCAGCCATCTTGGATTTCCCCATGAAACTTTATCGTCATTTCTCAGGAACTACTGCATGGATCTTTCTCAAGTTTGGTACACAGGTTCTCCTTAGGGTCTCGATATGCAAAATGCCTTTTTCGGTCCGAATCGAAAATCAAATATGGTCCCCAGGCGGCCATCTTAGACTTCCCCATGAAATTTTGTTATCATGATTTCTCAGGAAGTACTCTCTGGATCTTTCTCAAATTTGATACAAAGGTTCCCCTTGTGGTCCAGTTGTGCAAGATACCTTTTCTGGTCCGATTCCAAAATCCAATATGTCCATCAGGCGGCCATCTTGGATTACCCCATGAAACATTGTTATTGCGATTTCTCAGGAACTACTGCATGGATCTTTGTTAAATTTGGTACACAGATTCTCCTTGCCGTCTAGTTGTGCAAGATACCTTATCTGGTCCGATTCGAAAATTCAATATGGCCAACAGGCGGCCATCTTGGATTTTCCCATGCAACTTTGTTATCGTGATTTCTCAGGAAGTACGGCATGGATCTTTCTCAAATTTGGTACACAGGTTCCCCTTATGGTCTAGTTGTGCAAGATACCTTTTTCGGTCCGAATCGAAAATCCAATATGGTCACAAGGCGGCCATCTTTAATTTCCCCTTGAAACATTGTTACCGTGAATTCTCAGGAAATATTTCATGGATCTTTCTGAAATTTGGTACACAGGTCCCACATGGGGCTTAGTAGTGCAAGATACCTTTTTTTGGCCCGATTCGAAAATCCAAGTTACGCTTCAATTTAATACGGTATTCTCGAGTTGTGACGTTGCATCACAAGAGTCGGCGGATCAAACGGTGGGGCATATTCTATATATTGACTATAGAGAATATCCATACCATCACCTTCCATATCAAGGAGTTCAAATAATTGGAATTAATATGTATTTCTTCAAATTTTAAATC
>JAVTVY010005322.1:0-39110 GCA_036873755.1 Hanleya hanleyi
AAAGCATCAAACCACTGGAGATTCATCGCCAGGAAACCCCATCTTGTACATGTATTAACCTAGCCTAGGACCATTTAACACTATGTGGTGGCGCCACCTGTAGGCGGATTTTCTCGAAACGCAATCCCATTCAAGGTCTTATGGCTGTAACCCATGAACAAAATTTCACTGGAAAGCATCAACACATTATATATTTATCGTCCGGAAACTCCATCTTGTACATGTATTAACCTAGCCAGTAGGCTCATTTAACACCAAGTGGCGGCGCCACCTGCAAGTGGATTTTCTCGAAACGCAATCCCATTTAAGGTTTTATGGCTGTACACCAGTGAGAAAAATTTCAAATTAAAGCATCAAACCACTGGAGATTTATCGCCCGGAAATCCCATCTTGTATTAACCTAGGCTAGGACCATTTAAGATTATGTGGTGGCACCACCTGTAGGCGGATTTTCTCGAAACATAATCCCATTCAAGGTCTTATGGCTGTAAACCAAGTAAACAAAATTTCACTGGAAAGCGTCAACCCATTATAGATTTATCGTCCGGAAACCCCATCTAGTACATGTATTAAGCTAGCCAGTAGGCTCATTTAACACCAAGCGGTGGCGCCACCTGCGAGTGGATTTTCTCGAAACACAATCCCATTCAAGGTCTTATGCCTGTACACCAGTGGGAAAAATTTCAAATCAAAGTATCAAACCACTGCAGATTTATCGCCTGGAAACCCCATCTTGTACATGTATTAAACTAGGCTAGGACCATTTAACACTATGTGGTGGTGCCACCTGTACGCGGATTTTCTCAAAACACAATCCCATTCAAGGTCTTATTTGTGTAAACCAATGAACAAAATTTCAATGGAAAGCGCCAACCGATTATAGATTTATCGCCCGGAAACCCTATCTTGTACATGTATTAACCCAGCCAGTAGGCTCATTTAACACCAAGTGGTGGCGCCACCTGCAAACGAATTTTCTCGAAACACAATCCCATTCAAAGTCTTATGGCTGTACATCAGTGAGAAAAATTTCAAGTCAAAGCATCAAACCACTGGAGATTTATCGCCCGGAAACCCCATCTTGTACATGTAACCTACCTAGGCCCATTTAACACCATGTGGTGGCGCCACCTGTACGCGGATTTTATCGAAATGCAATCCCATTCAAGGTCTTATGGATGTTCACCAGTAAACAAAATTTCAAGTGAAAGCGTCCATCCATTGGAGATTTATTGCCCGAAAACTTCGTACGTATGGACGGGGCGTACGTACGGACAGACCAAACTCTATATCCCCCCACCTATAAATATGGGCGGGGGCATAAAAATGTGTCTAGTCTTACCAGGGCTATATCAGTCCTTGTTGCTGCCAGATGCAAAAACAATACTTCAGACAGGGTTTCATTTCCCAAAATGCCTAAAACATGCAAACTGCACGGTATTAGACATCTCACCCGAAGTCAATTTCTACGTTCTCACTTCGAACTGGCCTGGATATATTTGTCCACCAATTATCTCCAAAGGACTTATAAATGGACACGTGACGTCCTTGATCTCAATTTCATTTGAATTTTGAAATGTCATAGAAGTGGATTATTGATTGGCCGACCTATATATCCGGCCAACCCATCCTCCATATTAGGAGGAATGATGTAACTACATGTGTTAGAAGTCATCCTACATGCAATCAGTGTGTGGATTCCGATTGGTTCGTCTCTCGTTCGTAGGTGGAATTTACACCCGATTTTTAACACTGAAGGTGGTCTGATACATCAAGGTTATTTCGAAGTAGTGAGAACAAAGAAATTACAGAATTTTCACATTTGGCCATCTCATACAGGTTCAGTGCAGGTGCTTGTTTTATACATGCTATCTTTCCTTTCATTTAGCAGAACATCTGTGCATCTATTCGTCCATAGTCAATGGCTCGACGGGCAGAAAATCAGAACGCCCAGACTAGTCCAGGTTCTCTAAGTGTACAAACTGCTGTGTGAGCCTTTAGACATGTAATTTTCTGAGCACCCATGGGCTTTAAATGTCCAATTTTCTTACAGGGATCGAAATTACTATCTATTTGCAGGAAATGTCCAGCGGGAAGTTGGCACTGTTCTGCAGTTATCCAGTCCGTTAACATGTATTTTAATTACAAACCGGACAATTCTTGACAACTGTCCGGCAAGTATTGGGCGACAGGTCAACCCCTCTACTCCATGCCCGGTCTTCACTAGAATCCCTCAATGAAGCACCTTTCAATGCCTACCGACAGACATACACGTTATGTTACTGTTTGTATGTTCCTGGCCAATAATGGGCGTGAAATACCCTTTCTAACTTCTTGCTATCTCAAGCCACTTGTATCCCGAGCTTCACTGAAGTTCCTGGCCCCCATTGGGCATTGGATGCCATTTTGAATCAGTCTTGTGACGACCCCATAGCTATATCATGGCAAAGCTTTAAACCAATAACAGAGAGAAAGAATTAAATTTGAAGTTCCATGGACCACATCTTGTCTCTCAAGCACGCAAACTTTATCTGTCCATTTCTGAATTATTTTTGCTTTGTCGTTTTCTTGAATCTCAGAGTTATATTGGTGCAATTTCAGGGCCTTCCGCCCAATAAAAATTCCGGCCCCCATTAGGAAAAGATAACAATTTTCCTTAGTATTTAAGGTTACACCCATTCCTGGTTATTTTCAAGACAACAAACAATGGTTTACACATAAGACAATTTCTTTATTATTTGATGAAAGCGATTAAAAATAGCGTTGACGTGACAATTTTTGCCAAGTTTACAGTCTTTGGGGGTAATGAACACAAAATGCTGACAAGGGAGTTTGCTTGATTCTCTACATCGAACTGAGATGGTGAAGGAGCAAGGTTCATGAAAAGCCGTGAAATAAAATAAGTATAAAAATGTCCAAGTCATCGCGAGCAGTACATGTACATCAAGCACAATAAATACTGTTCAATGTTCAGGTCAGAGTTCACAAACAATCCTCCTCTTGGAGATATCCGTTTCTGATAGTCACGACAAGGATTTGGCAAGTGCTCTGTTGGATGATTTGGGCTTCCATTTCTCACGACCTGTGGATGAATAGAAATATTTAGAAATTAAATTTCAATAGTAAATTAATCTGCCTCAACTTGTAATGAACGAATGTTAATCTGCATTGCCTGCAGTTCCCAATGCTGTTCACACGTTGTGAAACTTAAGACACATTACCACTTTCCCACAAATTTCGTCATTCTGTATGGCCCAAATCGAACCCAACAACAGTTGAACATCGAGGTGCAGAAAATGAAATACTTGATTCTCCCTGCATATTCATTAACTGAAGGTGCGACCTAAAAATTCACTTCTTATGTTTGTTCCAACTTTGGGCTAGCGGTATATCCAGAGTTTGGTCACAATCCATATTCTAGATATTGCATGGAGAACTGAAGATACACCTTGGCATGGTAACAATTTTGACATGTACAGAGAAAAGGGAAGGCAACAATCTGATAATAAATTTCTTTTATGAACAAAACAAAGAGGATGAATTCCACATAGTAATCCCTCTACTAATTCAATCACCCTATCAAAATCCAATCACCCTATCAAAATCCAATAAAATTCAATCACCCTATCAATATTCAATCACCCTATCAAAATCCAATCACTCCCAATTGTGTGGACGAGGTTCAAACAGCCGTTCTATACAGGGCGAGTCAAAAAATGTCCACCTGTGATTTTGTTCATTTATTCATATGAAGTTACAATTTATTGTGTATATGAACATAACACATGGAAGGGTACTTCATCTACATGTATCCACTATATTCAACCATCCCATATACATATATTGTGTATATACCAATGGCACTCGCCCTCTCTCCACAACACAGTAATTAGTGAACATAGCAGTTGATGAAGAAACAGGAATGGAATTCTTCACTGTTCATCTATTTTCAGATAATTCTGTTGCACATTTTTCAAATGGCAAGAAACAACTCTCGACGATTAAGTCTTAAAGTGCAACAGAGATACCTGAAAACAGCTAAACATGTGAAGTGTCATTCCCGTGTTCGTTTTCATGCCTTTCCACATGTAGAGAATGCACTTTCTATCCATGATCATCATTGGTATATACACATTATCTGTATATTTTTCTCCATAAATAAAACATACAATGGGTGGATATAGCACAGGGAGGGAGTACCCTTTGTTGTGTTATATTGATATACACAATTAATTATATCTTCAGATGAATAAACTAACAAAACCACAGGTGGATAATTTTTTTTAATCTTCCTGTATATAATATATTTGATCGTCCTCTAAAATCAGTAACAATAACGAAGAAATAAAGGATTATCTGCATAAGCTCGAAACTTCTTGTCAACTTCCCGTTCTAATAAAATTGATCACCCCCAGATTTTATGGCGGAAAATTTCACTTTCTGTGATTGAATTATTGGAGGGATCAACGTAATTAGGATTATGACCACGGATGATCTGTTGTTATATTCGTAACTTCGATGTTAGTGTAAATTAATAAAACTGTACATGAAAATCCAATAATCTTTAATACTATCTGAGTTACGTGTTGGGTTCCAAATGAATGAAGAAAGGTCTATGTAATGTCACTAACAAGACTACAAATTCTGTAGATGATGTCAGTCACCCACCATGTAATTCAGAGACCGGGCTGACATCAACGCTCAAGGCAGGTCGGGTTAGTGGCAAAACATCATGGCAAATAATGAAGTTGAAAAGCAAATAAGCAAAACGAAAACTGGTTGTGCATGTACACATCGTGGAAGAAAATAGATCTGAAATCCTCTAGGATGGTGCACAAGCTAGGTTTATCATCAGCCTATTTTCTTGTACAGGGCCGAGTATGTAATCATGGGCTGGAGCGGCAGTTCTGATACCACGGACAAATCTGACCTACAATCATCTTTGGGGAATCAATGGAAGCTCAGAATTGCAGAATATAGAATCGGTGGTGACAATTTCACATTTCGGAGGATCAAAGAGTTGAGTGTCAATGCAAAAAGTGATCAAATGCAACTCTTCAACATCATGATGGGAGTTGGGTGAGAATAACTCTGCACCATCAGTAAATATAATACTTTGAACGGACAAGTATTTTACAATCGGTCTTGTGCAACGGGATGAATTCAAGATCGGTCCAATATCTGCACGACCTTTGCCAATGATGTGGCGAGGTGCAATTATTATTTTTTCTTTCTTCTCCGCATGCTCAGTAAAACATTCAGAGGACAGAGGATGCACAGAATCATGCCGATCTAGGTAAACCGAGATGGTATATCTGGGAAATACCATGCAGTGTCAAGGCTATGAGAAATTTCTGCAAGATGTTTGCCAGTATTCGCGGAGATCCCATAATAAGCCAATCATGACATTTCTGCATTCTCAATGTGACATTGATTGGCGTTTGGTTCATGGATATTTATAACTAATATTCCGTGATATTATATCCGACTTTACTGAGATTGAGAATCGTGCTTAAAACCCAAAATCTTGTGTACCAACCCTCACAATTAACCACAGCATTCAGCAATTGCCGAGGTAAATGCTGTGGCATAATCATTTCACCTTGGCAAGTTTTAACATGGAGCTAAATGGGAGTTTATTTTGATGCAGCGAGATTTTTGCGGAGTCTAGTTTTCCTAATTATGAGGGCTGTGTACAATGTATCAGCTTTTTGCTGACACCAGCCAATCGTTTTTTTTGGTCTTAAATTCTCTTGTTATGTCCGAGGGTTTATCACATTTGCTTTTCGATGTGTACATGGCTGGACTAAAACTACCAAATACAGATTAGTTTTATTTAAAGGCAAACAGAAATTATTGTTTGTTGCCTTCAACCCGACATACCTGTAAGTTTTTGTGTCTACTTCAAACTTTTTTAGCATCTCTGGGGAAAAATAAATGGAATGGAAAAAAGGAAGAAAATAAAATAACAAAAGAAATTTGTTTCGGTGACATCTACATCCTAGGTATAGTAAACAAGTAAAAACTTTCTTATGGATAAAAAATTGTTATATTTATCAATAGGTGACTTTCTGTTACAGATTCTATCTAGTACGTTGTAGCTTTTTTTCTAGCCATAGGACCACAAACACTACTAGTATCTGTAGCGGAATGATTCTGGATATACAAACGAAGGTTTGAAATGATGTTCAGTATAGCAAAAAATGTCAATAGAGGATGATTTATTATCACTTCGTAGAGTGATCACTTGTAAAAGTGTGTTCCCCCGACTGTTTGGGAGTGGTAAAAAGGAAACGCTAGATTTTGTGGCACGAGTCTGCTCACCTTCTTGGTGATGCACTTCTGTGTTTTTCATAAGATGGACTTCGCCTTTCTCTCTTCTCGTAGGAGGGGCTTCGTCTTCTCTCGTATGATCGTGATCGGCTTTTTGAACGACTGTTTGATCGTCTCCTGTGAATCAGTTCAGACACCATCAAATTTTGACCCCCGAAAACAAACTGGACATGAAATTTGTTGTCCAAATTGCAATGCCTGTTTTATTCAGTAGCACAATAGTAAACCAAAACCACACATTTATCACAACGATGCAGTCAGCATGTCCACAAAAGTATATGCCCTCTCAAAATCAGGAACTCTCTATTTTCCAGATTTTACAAGCTTTCTAGCGTAAGTGAATTTGACCTTTGACCTCAAAATGAAATGGGGCTCTTCTTTGCCCCATGGGCAAGCAAGGTATACTGGAAGATTAGTACCAATCTATAACCTGGAAATGTAGATTTTCCATTTGTTGAGGGCAGATTTTCTGCCTGAAGTGACCTTGAACTTTGACCTTTAGACCTCAAAATAAATAGGGTTCTTCTTTGTCCATGAGAAAAGTATAATCAAAGTTTAGTACAAAATCCATGATCTGAAAGTGGAGATATTGTACAGACAGGCAATGTTAATAGACGGATCAGCAGGGGTTTCATTATTTTTTTTAAAGTAGGGGGTTACCATGAACAAAGTAGACAGCTACTATGCCGAGCGAAGCGAGGCGTTTGCAGTTAGGCCGGGGGCCAGGGGCCGCGTAGGCCCCTGGAAGCTCTGGGGTCCTAGATGCTCTGAGATGCATTCTAGGCCATTTTCAGCTATTGAAGAGAGAATAAAATGTTGAGAAATTCATGGAAAAAATATTGCATTTTCTTCATAACTTTCCATAAATCATGAACTATTTTTAATGAGTCAACCAAGTGATACATTAGTCTTTATTATGAAACTATTCTGTTCTAATTTATCAATTTATTGACATTTTATTTTCACTTCTATACCTGAAAAATCAAAATGGTCTAAAGTATAGATGAACTCTTTTGCGTAGGGAGGTGCGTTTTGATCATGAAAGAACTCTTTTGCGTAGGGACAGGGGTAGAATTTTGCAAGAATCCAGTTGGATTCTCAATGGCTTAGTTTGAGAGAATCCAAAGAATCCAAATTTGTGAACTTTGGATTCCCAGTGGCACAGTAAATTTGTGAGAATCCAAATTTCCAGTGCTGGTTACTGCGCAACTAGATGTAAACTTCTCAATGGGGAAAATTGAAATCGCCTTATTTATTCTCAGGAGGGTGCATGGTTAGCACACCTAAAATAGGACACCTTAAATTAGTTCAGGCGAGTGATTGGTTATCTCAATTGATGAGCAGTATTCAGCCTAAACATTTTTGCTAAGTGGTAAGTATATATATATATACTCTGAATTTTATTTCTTTTGTATCTTTGTATTGCATATGAAAACAAGAGCCCAAGGGGCTTCAATATACGCCCGTATATCTGGAATTACATTGGTCCAAATTTCAAGGTTGTTTAATAGCCTTGATTCCAATTGGTAGCTAGCAATCCAGAGAAAGGTCTTCAATTTTGTGCTTCTGAGAATGTAACATATATCACATCTTATATTGAATGATAAACTAAAACGAGCTTAACTCTTGGTAACTAGTTGACCTTGGAGAAAGAGCTGAGAGCTCACATATCCCACACTGAAATCGACAATAGTCAAACACAAGAAAATAGTTTTCCTGCAAATGGATTTCTTTCAGACGAGAAAATTTTTCACAAAGGAAGAAAGTGATGAAGTAAACCTTTGTTTTTGAGTTAATATTAAAACAGATATGAAGGTCATAAAGGACCCCTCCCCACGATAAATTAGTAAATGTATGGTTTTTAGCAGTTAACTAAATGTAACTAAACAGTTTAACTAAATGTAGCTGTTTCAAACACAGCAAGCAACTCCACAGGACAAATGCCATATACATGTAGGGGAGAGAATTCTGAACCTAACACATATAGTTAGCTAAACTTGATTCAGTTTTGGGGGGGACTGTGACCTTGATCTTTGACAAATTGATGTATGGCTCCTCTTGCCATGCGAGTAAGGTATATGGTACTCAAAGTTTGGTACCAATCCATACCTTGAAACTAGAGATATCGCATGGACAACAAATGTTAATGAACTAATGGACAGAACCCAACATCGCAGTACATGACCTCGTCTTCGACAGGCATATGAAAATGTGACTTTTAATGATTTCCTGATTTTGGGGTCACAGTGACCTTGACCTAAATTTTGGTACACGACACATCGTCTTCGCCACAAAAGTAGACGGCGACCATGGCCGTTTTGTGGGCGAGTAGACAGCTGCGAGTCGCAGCTGCGAGTAACCGGCTCCTAATGAAATCCCTGGATCAGAGACGATCACAATATACCACCTCGTCCATCAACAGGCATATGAAAAAGGGCCTAAAATTGACCAGTGGCATACTTGGGGCTTCGGCTACGAGACCTGTATCTGGAACTGCGGCCTCCTCGCCTATCATCGTCATGGTAACGCCCATGTGGTGAGCCTCGTCGACTGGGCCTCTCCTTTGTCCTCATCTGATTGGGTGCTATAAAAGATGAATAGAAACGACATGCTACAGTTCCGACAACAAGCGGAACAGAGGAATGTAATGAACATACATATACACACATGTCTATCATTACATGACGGACTTTATTTTAAAGCAGTTGAGAAAAATCTTGTTTTCACCCATACTGATGCATTTTGATGAATATCGATTTGCCTAACTTAAATCTGACCAAAACTCAACTAACTTCAGCACCGTGATGCATTGTAGATTATAAAAGCTTACTTTTACGATCCCCTCTGGCGAATTCTATCTCCAATTCTCGCCCTCTGAAGCGCATTCTGTCAAGGTAGTGGAGGGCATCTTCAGCATCATGGGGATCCTCAAATGTGGAGCTTGTTAAGGAGGTTAGGAACTCGCAGAAACAGTTGTGGAACACTGAAACTCAACTGGGTTAGATTGCAAACAACGACAAATTGGAATGGATTCTTGCTCCATATCCTAAGAGTAATAGGAAGATTTTTTAAATTTTCAAACGTAACATTAGAATCTGTGTTTGCTGATCTAACGATGACTGTTGGTTGCTCTAATAATTAAGGAGGATTTTCTCGCCAAACTCCAAACAACCCTGAACCAGAATCGAAAGGGTTAGGTTAAATTGAAGTATCTTACAAATGCCATCCATCTATGTAAGACTGTGCTGTGTGCGGATATGGCTTGTCTGTGGATCTTTAGCTTGCTTGACATGCTTGTCTTGTCCAATTCTTTATCTTTGAGCTGTAACTTTGTGAACTGTGCCTTGCAGCTTTTACCACACTATCAACACGAGGCTGAACACAAACTTGGGCCTTGACGATTCTTTTTTTTTTCTCTCCAATTAACTGTGCACGACTTTAGAACTGTGCCGACAGAGCTTGAAAGACAGCCTTGTCCAAATCTTGCACAAACCACTTTTTGAGACGAGGACCTTTTTAAGCCCATACCAAGAGCCTTGCATGCTTTGCCTTTAATATCTTGTAAACTACTTTAATCTTGCTCGCTTGTTAGTAACTTTAGAAGAGTGACTGGTCTTTGAATAGCTGACATGGAAAAGAAATAAACACAAATTAACTAGGTACATGTATTAACATTTATACAATATAAAACAGCGGATAGTGTAAACAGTTCAACTGGCAAGGGAACCTGGGTCTTCTGATACGAATCTGAGGCCCTACTGATTGTCTTTAGCATGAATTTTGACCTGTGAGCTTTGCACATAGATTTCTGGGTTGTTTAGTTTCATTCCTGCATATGGCTATGCTACAATGTGGATTATTCTCCCCTGCACAGTCTGTGCGCAAGGTTACTAAACAATCTGCAAACCATCTTCACAAGTCCAGGTAAATCCAAATCCTCGCAGAGGGTTTACCTGGACATTTTTGGGGAGCTCTCGAGTCAAATGACTATTATACAATCTCATACATTTCACCCACAGCGCTTGTTTTTAATGAACATGTCGGTATCCCAAGCTTGTGGTTTTAGTTTCGATTTTATATGTTGATTTCCGCTCGACATCAAAGCAGTTTGCCCCACGATGAAATTCAAACTTGTCAGATCTCCTACCACGCAGCAGACTGGCCTAATCAACTAGCTTAGCACGTTCACTGATTGGTTTGATTTAGAGGAAACCCCTTGTTCTATTTATATATCCATAACTTGTATGGGTAACGAACCAAGCCAGTGTATCAATCCGAAAAGAACGATCGATACACTGGCTCACAAGGATGTAGACAGACACTGACAGATGCACTGATCAGCTAAATTTGAATCATGACTTCCAATTAGGAGCGCTCTAATTGGTTATTTTAAGAGTGAGGATAGCGCTTTTATATCATATTGAACATGGGGGTGATGCAGCGATTGTAGAAAACCTCACAATCGTTATGCGACCATTCACATGCACTATGGGCTGGAGAAGAGGCTACAATGTGGATGAACATCTGTAAAATTACTGTTAACTGATATATTTTTAACTTGACAAAATACTCATTAATAAAAGGACAATGACTCTTTCTTCAAATAGAGGGTAATTTGATGCCTACCTACCATATTTATACCAGTGATCACTGTCTGGTATCACTGGCATGACTGGTTAATTTAGCATTCCTCCACAGTGTGACTTGGGCAGACAGAAATTTAACCCCATAATTTAAGTACAAAGCTCACAGCGGATCACATGTGTATAGGTCAATCATTAACGTTTCGAGTGTATATCAGAAAACCTGGATTTCTTGTCAGGACAGTTACCATGGTTACATGTCAACCCTCGCAAATAAGCAATTAACCTCAGCAAAACAAATTGCAGACCTCGACATTTAAAACAGCAAGAGCTGTGATTAGCTCTTCAAAGAAATCGTATAGGAGTGATTTTAAGGTGAATTATCACAATATATGTTAATACAAATAACATCGGTCTACGAGTCTTTTTTCGCTCTCTTGATATCAATTTAAGGGGAGTGATAGGTAGAGAGTGATCCTTCTCCTCAAAACTCAGGGCCTGAAATTGCTGAAAAACAATTACCGGTAATCAAATAGATTCTACCTCATCGTTTTTATCCCTGGACTTACGGATTTATTTCTCGACTGCCTCGGCAAAAAAAAAAATGAAAAAAAAATGCTGTGGTAAAGTAATCTTGCATCAGAATGGAGGTCAACATAAACTGTCATTTGCTGAGGTTATTTGCGAGGGCTGCATGTAGAATACATCACCTGTGAGATTTATGTGAAAGGATATTGAATATAGGAGAATCCTCTTGTTCGTCTGGTGTGGTAGTCAACAGGGATGTACACGTCACTTATCGGACCATATTTGCCGAACAGACTTCGGAATTCTTCAGGTCTGGTGGTAGGAAAGAGGAGCATGGGGGACTTACAGTTTTACAGTGCTACACCAAGGAGTAAGGCCATTCAAAATAAATTCTATGTTTCCTGAAAACCCCACCGAGCCATATTTCTGTGATATAGGCTTTGGTCATCAAATTTGTATTATTTTCAGGCTACTCAACAGAAATTTATAAAGGCCTATAAAACAGTGTCTAATATTTTGAATTAAAGTAAAAAAAACAAAATAATTAAAGGTTACCAACCCAATTTTCTCACATATTTTACTTCTTGTGAATGATCCAAACACTAGAACATTCAAACAGTCAGATTAGTCAGACAAATACAAGAATTACTATCATGACAGACTGTAGATCCAACATGGAATCTAATGGTACATGGCTGTCATTAGGTTCCACGTACATCCTAGCCACCATCGTAATGTAGAAGCCCGAATCGTATAAACAATGATTTAGTTGCTCCTTACCATGCATTTTCCGATAAAACGTATCATGAACTAGTCCGAATCATCCGAACGGCCAACATCTGTTGTCTTTTTGAGTGGGTTTCGCCGCCTTTTGTACCAGTCCCCGCTTGAATATATGATCAGCTCCGCCATGTTTGTTTTCACGCTGGAGTGTCGACTGCGCAAACGGTGGCCGCAATAAAAACCGCCAGTGCGCACGCCAACACCATACCCGTGGTCGTAAGGCAGAATTTTTTTTACTGAAAAATTCATTCATTCAAATTCATTCATTCACTGTCGGAAGCAATAATCGGACGACACGTTTGTGGTATTGGCATGCACACTTCCAGTTTTTACTGATGCCACCGTTTGCGCAGTCGACACTCCAGCGTGAAAAAACATGGCGGAGCTGATCATATATTCAAGCGGGGACTGGTACAAAAGGCGGCGAAACCCACTCAAAAAGACAACAGATGTTGACCGTTCGGACGATTCGGACTAGTTCATGATACGTTTTATCGGAAAATGCATGGTAAGGAGCAACTAAATCATTGTTTATACGATTCGGGCTTCTAGGTTCCAGTTGGAGCTAGACAGACTGTATACAAGCCCAGTGTGATCATTTGGCACATTATGCAGTAGCAAAGTTTCCATATCAGTTCAGGACCACTTGGAACACGAGCTGTGTTGAGTCTATCTGGCAATAAAACAACCCATTCCCACTTTCTGTCCCCTATTTTTATTGAGTTCCGCAAACACACAAATGGTAGCTGTGTGGAGCTGAGGTCTCTCTAATCAGTCTTACATGTATAAAATCGATGATTAACCCACAAAGGTTTCTAGTGCATTTGTTTAGCTTGCACGATTAGGAGAACCGACCATTGAAATTCCACAGTGATCAGGTTACTGGAGTTGTGAAATGACCGAGTTGCGAAGAATGCGGAGCGAAAGAGATTGCATGACTGGTGGTTTTGTTAAAAAGTTGAAAATGCTGGTTTTTGGAACAAAGAATGAATTTCTTTTCCCAAGGGAAGGTTTAGGTACCGTATTCAGTTTAACAGGTTGGGGAAAATACCTTGATCGAGGTATTATACCTTGATCGGGGTATTATACCCTATACCTCGATTGGGGTATAGGGCTATTGTCAACTTCAGTTTTTATATGTTTATGGAAAATGTGGACATCCACGAATACGCCGGACTGCATCAATCTTTCAACAGCATCTATGGCTTCATTGTTCCATGATTTTCACATCAATTTATTCCTTCGTGACGTTTTATGCGACTAATCATTCAAATTAGCCACTTCAAAATTTCAAAAATGAAACATGGCTTCAAATGACATATTCGGTGATATTTATGCTGTAAATGAAAATAGCATGTGGTGGCATATTTCCATGTCATGGTCATGCGCAAATTGCAGGATTTGAGAGGCAATGCCTTGTTAATAAACCAAGTTTAACTGACAGACAAATAATCTAAACTGCTAGCATGTGCACATAAAACAGACCTCTGCTCTGGGTATTATGACTCTGCCATGTGTGCACATGCTAGGAGATTGTGCATTGCATCAGACAATTTAATCTAATTTATTCATCAGTCGGTGCATCTACATTCATGCAACTTGGATAGGACTTTGAGATGGAAGTATGCCATTACATGCCATTTTCATTTACAATAAGTTTCACCGAATATGTCATTTGAAGCCATGTTTCGTATTTGAAATATTAAAGTGGCTAGTTTGAATGATTAGTCGCATAAAACGAAGCAATAAGTTGCTGTGAAAATCATGGAACAATGAAGCCATAGATGTTGTTGAAAGATCCCTGCAGTCCGGGGTATGTGTGGATGTCCATATTTTCCATAAATATACAAAAACTGAAGTTGAAATGGCCCTATACCCCAATCGAGGTATAGGCCTATACCTCGATAGAGGTATAATACCCTGATAAAGTTATAATACCTTGATCAAGGTACTTTCCCCAACCTGTTTAACAGGTCAGAGCAAAGGACTAACTGGGATATATATCCCACTTGGTATATTAAATTGAAGTTTGGATATTGAAAAATATCCTAAGTGGGATATTTTGACCGATTTTCATACTAAACAGCAATGGCGAATTTCAGCATCTAAAGTACAAGAACAAGATAGAATTTACTTCACAAAACTGTCACTGCAACTGCATAATTTTGCTGACTTTTTCTCGCCGAAGTTATTCTCTGATATTGAAATTATGTGCCCTTTTTTCGTGTTATTGCTGCAGTAATGTCAATCTAATTAAAATTAAATCCTATCTGCTCCCCATTTGGATATTTCGCTTGTAGGATCTAACAGGCTTGCAGTAACTCGCGTGTTAACCAATCCCGAGAAGGCTTCATAGCGCTTTGAAGGGAACATTGATGACAACGAATTTTTGGTTGGCTCAGCCGAATTAGCCGGCTCGCTGGCCGGGTGTCTTTTCATGTTGCCGCGGTCCCGACATCGTGGCGCCATAATACGGGGTAGATATATGGACTGATCTTTGGTGTAAACATTGGGGTAAATGGGCACAGTGAACCTATCTCCCCTCCCCGACTGCAAATGGATGAGTCCACATGCGACCATGATGTCATAATGCTTTTAAATATCCATGTTTATGGGCGCCCAGAACACCAAATTCAATTGAAATATGTAAGATCCTATATAGCGACATGTACGATTGGGGAGCATTGATAGGATATTAATTTATTAAGATTGGCAGTAATGTATACTTCCCATCGATCATCACTGTTGTATGTTTTTAAACAAACAGAATAACTAGGAGAATATATGCCAGCTTGAAAATATGGAAGTATAACAAATATCCAAATTGGGATATTTTATCCAAAATATCCCAATTGGGACATATATCCCAGTTAGTCGTTTTCCCCGATCTGTTTAATGAAAATGTATGCAGGCTTCGATCATCCAAATTATATTCCACAGCACAGGCTATGCAACTGTGAAGGGCTCCAGTAAGTTTACTTGTGTGCGTGCATAGCTAAGATTCATAGCGTCTCCCTTCCCTCACCGCTATGCCGACAACAAATACATTTTGCTGGTGGTAATTCGGACATCTCCATGGCGCACTTATTATTACCTTTGCGCCCTATTGGACCTTCATTAACTTGAGAAAAAGGGCCGCCATGAATCAAAACCCTGTATACACGGGGTCTTTTATGACGGAAATGCCCATCTTCTTGACCCTCGATTTCAGGTGATTTCGAGGCTCCATAGGGATAATTTTAACGTCTGTAATTAATTTTTGACCGACGAATAGCCATTTAGTCTGCCATTTCTGTATTTTTATTCATGGCGGCCCATTTTCTCAAGTTAATGAAGGTCCAATAGGGCGCAAAGGTAATAATAAGTGCGCCATGGAGATGTTCGAGTTACCACCATGGAAATGTGTCGTCGGCATAGCGGTGAGGGAAGGGAGACGCTATGAGTCTAAAGCCCGGCGCACACTGGAGCTATCTGCTTAGCCAAATTTCATTCGTGCACGATGGCGTAAGCAGATAGCTTCCGTGTGCGGGCAACTTTATGAAAGTTTTTGGTCATTCGTGTCCTAAAGGCAAATATCCAACGTGTTTGATAATTTTGGACACGCGTGGAAGAAATCTTACAGTGTGCGCTGAACGAAAGCTATGTGCTTACGCCTTTTTGTTAGAGCGCATGCGTGAATCGGCGCCGTGGTGACATGAAAATGATTATTATACCCTTACCGCGCTGTTTTATTTCGGAGAATATAAGCTTAATGAAACCTTTCCAGTGAGTATTTTAATCCGAAGAAAATCGTGCTTGCCAACACGAGCAGCTAACTTCATGAACGTTGCAATTTTTACTTGCCCCAGCAAAAAAAAAGTAGCACTCGTGAGTTGCAGCAACAACAACGATTTTGCTCGATTATTTGTCATGACAATTCAACACAGTTATTTGATAACTCAACTTATCTCTTGAAGAACTCAATATTTATTCACTATATCTCTTCTTTTTTTCTGTCCTTCGGCGGGCATATTCCCGTCGATGAAAAAACACAAATGCCGGTCCACGCATGCGCTCTAACAAAAAAGCGTAAGCACATAGCTTTCGTTCAGCGCACACTGTAAGATTTCTTCCACGCGTGTCCAAAATTATCAAACAAGTTGGATATTTGCCTTTAGGACACGAATGAACAAAAACTTTCATAAAGTTGCCCGCACACGGAAGCTATCTGCTTACGCCATCGTGCACGAATGAAATTTGGCTGAGCAGATAGCTCCAGTGTGCGCCGGGCTTAAGCTAGTGCGTGCATGGACGTGCACTGCAGAGCTGCAAAATTATCACAAATTATATGGAGCCCCGTCAATTTTTTTTTTAGCAAAATAGGCAATGGCCTATGGCACCGCCATCATTTTATCTGTCCCCAACTCATTGTTCGAAAATAAAAGACAGACGTTCCACTTTTGTTCCCGCTGAACGAACACGAACACAAAAGAAATACAGTCAGCATATTTGGCCGCCATGATGGAAAATGAGAAGAAAGAAAATTTAATGATTTTGCACTCGTCGAGAAACAGTGACTCTGCCTGTATTTTCGTAAAAAATCTTCATACTTCGTGCACGCATCCATCGTTTTCCATTTCTGCATATTTACCTGGTGCCATCGGGAACATTTCGCACGTACAAAGACGTATTTGGAGGTCTGGAATAACGTGACATGATCGACCGAGACAACGAACTGAACTGACGTCAACAGGATTTTCGCGAACATACTGGAAGGGAGTTGTCTCCCTTGCCTGGTTACGCCCTTGGAAATAAAATTTATTCATTTCCACATTTGGCGGGAAAGTTGGACATTTTTCGCTCTCTGCATAAAATGTGAGAGTTCACCAGATTCAGTGAATATACGACGAATATCCAGTGACGGCAGAACAGAGGGGCTATAATTTGAGCAGAAAAAAAGGAGTCATTTGATCATATCAGCAAATTAATTGCTAATATCAACAAATGATTTAATAGTGATATCAGCAAATAGGGTAGGCTATTGCAGTGGCGTCGGAAGATAGTTCTGACTGGGGGGGGCACTATCCCAGCACTTTAGGCGAAGCTCCGGGGTTCTAGACGGCCGTAGGAGCGTTTTGAGCGATTTCCGAGAAATAAAACGCATATATTTTCTCAGATATTTCAACTGTTTTAATACTAGTTTGGTAAAAAAAAAAATTAATAAAAAACTGCTAACACTCACACAGGAATATTATTCCGTCTTCATTTCCGTCAAATAAACGGCTCGTCCAAATTTCCAGGAAGCTCCGGGGTTCTAGACGGCCGTAGGGGCGTTTTGAGCGATTTCCGACAAATAAAACGCATATATTTTCTCAGATATTTCAACTGTTTCAATACTAGTTTGGTAAAAAAAATTAATAAAAATGGCATGTTGCATCCAACGTACGGGCGGTAGTAATAAAAACAGAAGTACCAATTATGAATTGCATGAATATCTGATTTAAATTTATTATCATCAAACTGTACAAAATCTGGGGGGCACAAACATACTTGTGCCCCCCTGGTTTTCATCTGGGGGGCACGTGCCCCCGCTTCCGACGCCCCTGTATTGGTAGATACTTTAGTCGTCAATTCCACGAAATCTTTAACCAAAATGGATTTCCGTAACATAATTCAAAATTTCGGTTATGTCATTCGTGGACAATTTTGCCCATGTTGTTGACCAGTCATTATCGCTCTTTCACAATATACGCGTGCATTGCCGGGTAGGCCCTATACATGACAACAGAATTCATGTGTTTCGGGCTGCCCGCAGAATTTTTTAGACCGGATAAATTCGAAACTTGTAAAATAGGAAAAATCGCCTTAAAACATGGAACAAAATGTAATTCTGTAACGCGGATTTATTTAACCACATTTTTTATCAATTTGAAACTTTACTTGATGGAAATCATAATGTACACCATGCAGGCGCTCAGGATTCGAATAAAATCAGGAATTAAATGAAAAACATTCGACTTTTGATGGAATAGATATGTAACCGACACGTATTCATAAGGAGGTTACTTCACTGTAATTTCATCACGCGGTATTCGAATGTCACATGACCAGGTAGAAAACAATTGTATTTCCATTTTTTTTCTCTCATCCTACAGTTCTTAGTAAAAGGTTTAGAGAAATGATATATCCCAAAACAGATTTTCCGATGGACGAATAATAACAGGGGTTCAGATGAACTGAAAACATGGGTACCTTGTAATTCCGTAGGCCTAACGCTGGAATTGGTGTAGTGATAATCATATCATCAAATGATTTGTTGATATGTCTAAATATTTGATGATATCATCAACAATTTGCTGATATCAGCAAATATTTAATGATATCGGCAAATCAGTTCATTGTATCAGCAAATATTTTCATGATATCACCAAATACTGAACAAAGTAAAATGGCTTGCCATACGGCCATAATAAGTATAGCCACAACAGTTCCATCTCTCATTCTCAGCAGAAAAGTTTCACGATTTGGTAGGCCTACCCATAGTATACTATAAACAGTTATAGTTTTCCGGAGAGAATGACAAATGCGATGATTCTACTTGGGCCAGTCATATAATCCCAACTTAATTCGGAAGGAAGTAATTTCTGAACCTTGTTTCAAAAGTATAACGATGTTAGCACAAATTCTTCGCAAGTGCAACAACAGGTGGCTCCCGCCTTCCAAAAACTTCATAAAGTCTGCAGGAATTCCATCGAAACGGCTCCAGTTGGAGAGTCGATCAAATCGAACATATGCAAGTCTATTCAGCGGGATACGCGCCCTTAGTAGGTATACGGTAGGAGCTGTGTTCTTCTCCCCCAATTAAGAATATAGCCACTTTGAATATTCAAATTTAAGATGAAAAATGTATTTTAGCTGCACTCCATCCTGTAGAGAGGATAGACCATACCAATCGCGTCAGTAATTACAAACCGCATCTGCGTGAATTACAGATCGATGGCCTAGAGTTTCCCATTCCACTTCTCAAATACCTAAATTTGACAATCATGTCAATCTACTCATTATTCCTAAAGATGATACAAGACACTTGTGTACGTTTGATTCATAACGACTATACGCGTCGATCGAACCAATCAAAATGATGAGCTGTAATCATAATACTGTAACTATTGCTTGCACGGGTTCAGTCTTCTGGATTTGTTGGATGAGCATGTATCAAACTGTTCTCCTCACGGACCGCAGAAAATTAAACTCCCCGAGAACGATCTTCATGATTCCTTCATGGCGATAAAATTCGACCCCGTTTTTTTCGCCATTTTAAATTGTCCGTTGAACGGGAAACTCTTTAACATGCATAAAATGAAAATCATTTCGTATGTTTTCTCTAGGTTGTGGATCGAATTTGACACATTTCCCCCATAAAACAATCACCCCTCGAATTTTAGTTCACATTACACATGGTGAGAAGAGCCTCAAAAATGGTAATCACGCGAAAATTGGCAGGTCACATAAAAAATGTTCACGCATGCAGTTGTTGCGGAGTTGTTCGTATAGCAACTGTGACGATGTATAGCCAACCTGTAACCATTTCGGTCATCTATACGCGGTAAGACTGACCCTGGGATCGTGTGTATCCATTTCAGACTACTTTCGGCAACTGCTAGAGGGAATTTCCATAAATCAATACCACGTGACTTCGTCAGCCAATCCGCTAAAGTCTACCGACGTAACCCCAACGTAACCCGCCATTTTCGAGTCATGTGATGATCTACTTGTTCAAATTTACAGATCTACCACACCTCTTGGATGATACGAAAATTATTCATACATATATATTTTGTAAGCCCAGGCAATATCTGTTTCCGAGGTATGTATGAAAACCTGTAATTTATTAGAGTTTTCGAGTCTGTTCTCCGCCGGATGAAGGCCGAACAGAATCCGGTAAAACACCGGATATCGCTCCGCGATAATGGAGACACACGATTCGCCAACCACCTCGCTGGGGGTCTAATAACACCCCAGCCACCAGTCAGATTTTTGGACCGGATTCGGGGCCTTCGCGCACATCGCCGGCAGTGACATCATATATAGTAAAATAGATGTTTAACGAAAATTTTGATTACTTTTCAAGTCTGCATAATACCTCCGTTGACCTAGCGTTAAAAAGAATTATCTGGAGATAATTTTCCCTGTTTATCTGGACAGAGCATATGAAAAGTAGTTCGCTCATGTGCAACACTAAAGGAGTTGTTTGGTCGGATTCAAACTGAACCGTGCGTTGGTTGGTTTCCCCTATACGTCATAGCAACGTAGTAAAGGTCAACTTCCGCTATTGGAGGCAGGGATGTTATTGGAGCCTGCGAAATGGAGCATGCGCTGTGGGGAGGTTGACGATTCGCAAGCCATCTTATGGATGGCGAAGTGTACGCAAATGGATGTATAGCATTGCTGAAAGTGCGCAGGGACACGCGTGTTAATTGAACTGTTACTTTGTTGCAACCTGAAACAATATATAGTTTTGGGGATGGGAATTTACAAAGTACACTGTGTATCAGTGTTTGAGCAATCTTTACGATTCCTGTTCCCGATATTTAAAGCACAACTCACACTACGAACAATTTGTTGTATTAGAACAGAACCGTTTTTTCGTGTTTTTGTTCGTGGTAACCTCACACTGCGAACATTTTCTCTTGACCGCCAGTCGCCGCGATCAAGCAGCGAGGCCATTTTGTTGTGTCATGTGAGAGCGGCTTCGTCACATGACCGACAGGTGCCAGTTGATTGGATAACTGTCGGTAAATGTTCGGCAAAATGTTCGCGATCACCACACACTGAAGATAACAACTTGTTTCAGGGCAAAACATGTTCGCAATATCAAACAAGTTTGATCTCACGAACATTTGTTCCGAACATATGTTTTCTGTTTCTGGACACCTCACACTGCAGACAAAACATGTTCTGAACAGCGTTTTTGTCCTAATACAACAAAATGTTCGTAGTGTGAGTTGGGCTTAACCGTGTGATGTACGAACATTGTGCCAAATCGCATCCTAAGCACATGACTGGAGGTCGCATTGTACCCCATAAACCCAACGACCTTGCAGGAGAAATCGGATGAAACATGGCAGGGGAGCACGTGTAACAAGGTTGCATTCAAAATCGGCATAGGTGACATACTGACCCGAGCTAGCTAAACCAGATTCATTGCGTTGGTAGTGGAAAGAGACAATTGATCAGAATCTTCTCTTTCTTAGCAAAATCGGAATAATGATGGACTACAGAATGTGGATGGGAAAATAATCACAGACGCAGGCTATTAACATGCTCTTCAAGATATGATATCCAAATTCCAGCCCAGCGTAATGTTGGACAGTGATGATATGGAAGAACGGCAACCAGATTAGGCGGACGAAGATGCAAATCTATGTGTACAAACCATAAGAGTCCAACAGCATTGAAGGAAACCTTCAACAAAGCCTATGCTAATAGCATCGTTCTCAACATGAAGGACTTGATAATAAAATGTCCTGGCTGTGACAACCTGGGATAAGGTATTAGATGGATAAGTAACTCCATTATATAGACTCCATAAGATGTTATTCTCACATAAATGTTCAAATGGTCCCATACCCTGATGACATATTATATATCTCTCAGTCACGTGATGAATTGTGTTTTCATTCATCTGTATGACACATGAACACTCATCCAGAAATCTAACATCGATTGTATAACACAAAACCAATTAAATTGTCATTGTCAACGCGAAGTACATGTCCCGTAAGGCGTGAAGGCCTATATGTAACTCGATACACCAAATTAAAGCTTGCTCATCAGACTACCAGCTTAGCTCAGGGACCTCGCGCTGGCATGCTAGACGAGGGAGGTGACGGCCTAATTGGATTGTATAACGATCCTCACCTGTCATTTAATTGTCATGGGTGTTCGGGACCGGCATTGCATCAAGGGATAGAAGTGGTATTTTATTGTCATGGATGTAGGGGGCCTACGTCATCAGGTTTCAGGACCATTGGTTCATGCAAAGGCTCAAAAACGATCTTGTTTACAACTCAACTGTGTTGTTATCAACATGCTGAGGAATATAAAGTCTTTTTTTGGTAAATTTGACGATTTCTTTTTTCAATAGTTCTTTGGTGCCAAAGAAAGGGGTGTCTATAAAATAGGAATAGGTTTCTTGGGTATCACTGTTCATCTAAAAACATCTTGATGATATTTAACTTCCTAAATCTTTTGGTGATATGAAGATGCCAAATTATTCACTATATGATACAAATTGACAGTTACAGGTGTCTGAAGTTGAACAATAGAGAGTATAACATTTTATAGTATTTGCTGTCCAGAACAATGGAGCTACTATACTATACAAGCGTCTAGTCAGTCATTCATATTCAGCCGTCGTCCATCAAAGAATTTTCACATCCATAATCCAAAGACCAAATTCAAATAACATCAGCACGTACCAAATTAAAAGGATAAATCATAGTATACCTAAAACAATATTTTTTATATATATATATTTGTTGTTTTCATAAAAATACTGTTACATAAAACTAGGCTAATTTCCAGCAAGACAGAAGCGGTCAAAAGTTTTCAATGATGCCAGCATCAAATCTGTGTCACTGATCAGTGTTCTTAATCCATATGATATACGTTGTAAAGTCGTTATCTACTAATCCCGGTCATACCAGTATTGTATCCCAGGGTCATTCTGTCACAATATAACATTCCTGTCTCACTCAGGAACCCTTATTAATCCTATACAGCTGATGGGCAAACACTGTAATGGCTACAGAGAACAGAGGAGAATCAATTCTTGGAAAGTTTGTGTAGTTAAAAATGCCAAAAAACATGACCCAATGAATTTGTGAATACGTATATCACAGTAAGAACAGTCAGTCCATTATGTAATAATTTTATCATATCTCAAGGTATATTGCCCTCTTAATATGTAAAGTAAGCCAGTATGGTAAGAATTTACCATAGTTTAGTCCTTAGTTTATAAGGAATTGAGATAATGCCGTTTGGTCAATTATGCGATGATGTCAAGACATTCCCATATTTGAACCTCACCTAATCCAACATCACGGCATAGGTTGACCTCTTTATAGTTAAACTATTACAATATATGAACCCATTCATAATGCAATCCTTGTGTACAACGTAATCTAATACATGCACTCTCTCGCGAACTAGAGTGAAATCATTTCTCACTGTTTCGGGTGACTTATTATGTCCAGCTCAATAGATTTTTGACAAAAATGTAAAAAACGTTGAGTGAATTGAGTGGGATCAATTTTACTTTGGAGAGATCATTCTGCAATTAGGTCAGTTAATATTAAGTGTTAAGTTAATGAAATCTTTCTGATAACCAAGAGAAAAGTAATGTTATTGGACAAAAGCATTTCACCTTTATTATTTTGGAACACCCCTTGACATGCATGTAATATCAAAACATTAACAGAGAATAAACTTGGTGCAAAATTGAAATATACTATGTTCACCATAAAATTATCCCATAATTGTTCCGTATCAATAATAGTAATACTTTAAAGGCTAGAAAATAATTTTCACTAGCTAAGTCGAATCATGAAGTACGGTAATTCCCCTAATAATTCGATCACAGGAAGTGCATCAAAAATGGCTCGTACATGGAAATATTCTTCATGGCACCATCTACAAACTGTCAGTGTTTGTCATTATATAACTTTTCTTCAATTTGAAAGAAGAATGGTATTGTTTCTTTTTCTCTGTGTTTGAATAACAGGGTTGAAAAGTGAACTTCCTGGGGTTGAATTATTAGGGGAATTACCGTATGGTACTGGTGTAAATGGAAAAAATGTCCTCTAGGAATAAATGTCCAGCTCCAATCTAATAACGGAATAACCTAGCTAGGAAAATGTTTCCCGATTTGCAACTCCAGTAGGACATATTTTCATAGAGAGAATACTGTTTCCTTGGACATTCTTTCCTTTCACACCAGCAAGAAAAGCGAAAATATGTGTCTATGTGTGTTCGTTAGCACAGGATAGTAAATCTCATATCTGGGATGAACAGAAGAACAATACAATCTTGAGCCAGTATATTGCTTTGTCCGTTACATTTCAGAGCCCCTGCCCAAAGCCCCTTCCAACCCTTCACCTTGTCCCTATTCTATTTACATTTTATTTATATTTACAATTGCACTAGACTAAACACAGTGTGTAGAGAGATTACAAAATGAAGTACAGCATGCCAAAGCATAAACAGTTGGTGTATGTACAGCAAGATAGTAGTGTAATAAAAGTATAATGTAAAGATTATAGGAATAATAAAAATAGAATGAACAATAGGAATAATTATGTCAAGTTCACTCAGTAGTAAATTTCTTGCTTCTAATGCATGTGACCATTCTCATCATCCCCGGCGCCCGCCCCTCAACACATCTGCAGGTTGACACAACTGGGTGGATAGTAAATCCTCTAATAATTCAATCACAGGAAGTGAAATCTTCCACCATAAAAAAAGGGAGTGATCAATTTTATTAGAACATTTAAAAGGATTTTACAGGGGATGATAAAATTCAAATAACGACCGATTGAATTGTGTCCACAAAATTGAAGTTGATTGAATTTTAATAGGATGATTGAATTATAAGAGGATATTTAACTGTGCTATGGTGTACATTGGACACTGCACATTAACCCAGTTTCAAAATTTCACCAGAATTATTATTTATTCTGTGTAAATTTCTGTAAACATGTCTAAATATATCTGTACAGGGAGTGAATATGGCCATTCACAAAAAAAAAAAAATAAATAAAATTTTGTTTTCAGTAACAAACTTTCAAAAGGTTAGGTAGCTAGTATGTAAGCATGGTAAGGCCACACAATGTCAATTACTTGGTTCTCAGGTCCCGCCGCGTCCCTCCAAAACCCGCCGCATCAAATTTTTTTATCCCATTCGGAGTAAAAAAAAAAATATGGTTCTCGAGCACCGCCCGCCTCACTGAAAAATCGGCCGCTAGAAACGTTTTATCCTGTCCTATTATCATTGAAATATGTGTGAAAATAATTCTTAGTCCGTGGAACAAAGCTTGCGACAAGGAAATCAATTTGATCGAGATCGGAAAAATGAAAAATGCGACAGACTTGTTTGGCACATGGACTAGTAAAGGGAGATGATTTCATCAACTTCCTACTATGCGCGGTAACCTTCTGCGCATCTCGTGTATCTACCGGATGTTGAATGTTGGCATGAGGGTGCATTCCACACCTAAATGATGTGCGGTTAAAATACACATGGGTTCGGGTCTTCGGCCTCAAATATATGTAAAATCTTTAACAAAACCCCTGTGAAAGTATATATTTTCTGAATGGGCACACCCATGCCATTATTCCAGGAGACAAGTGAGCTATTCAAATTGAAAAGAAAAGACGTGCAATCCTCCTTAAACCTTCTTCAACTTTTCTGAAAAACTCCATAAAATGTACGAAAATGTACCAAATTCGACCCACCATCCAGAGAAAACAAACGAAATGATTTTCTTGTTAGACTTGTGAAAGTTTCTCCGTCCAACGGGCATTTTAAAAAGCGAAAAAAATCGGGGTCGACCTACTCGTTTTTTGCAAAATTTTATCGCCATAAGGAATCATCATTTTCGTTCCCCGAAAAAGTGAGGATTTTGTCCTGCCAGATATTCAATTCCGGAAACCATTAACTCTGTAGTGGCGCGTAGATGCGATAAGCAAGCAATTGTTGTATCCTCGTTTGAAGAAATGGGGACGTCCAACAGGGTGATACTACAGATATCAGCTAGTAGAAAGGGAAGAAGAATTACCATGCTGTCAAAAACAGGCGACCTTCCTTATTATGAAATTAGGGAGGGGCCATTTGTGCGAGACCGTGGCCTAGTGTGGAGTGCACCCTGAAAGATGGAAACCGGGAGTTCTCGATTTTGTCTCCACGATTGGATATCTCTACATCGATTATATCTAGTCTTGTCTGCATTAGTTTCGCTGACAATCGTCCGAAAGGGGGCTGCTATATGTCCGTGGACAACATGCCCGGTATTAGATTCGACAACCGTCAAAGAATTTGTGAACTTGGCGTTTGTTGGCGAAGGAGATTTTAACTGTGTGAACGTGCCAGAGGAGTTAAAATCTGAAACATTCGAGCGCGTGGTGTCTGTTAATTCATCAAATACTGGAACATTTCTGAGGATTTTCACATCGGCAAATATAGGGCCTGTGGTCAAAACATATGGCAGATACTTTAGAGTTGAAATCGTCGACAAACAACCAACAAATGTCGATAACGTGAATTCTGAACAGGCGCAGCCGACCACGAATGCGTTTCATGTTTTGATGCAGAACAGATTACGGCTAGTGTTGCCCGACACTCAACCCGCAGAAACCAACAAAAAGGTTTCACTGAGTAACTGCATAATTGAATGGTGTTGTGACCTTGGATTGGGGTTTTCTCCAGAAACTGTCAACTCCATAGGAAAACGGTTTGTAAACCAGTTAACAAACACCTTGTGGTATGTGGCACCGCATGCTGATCGCTTGAGAGACCGCCAATGTTCCATTCCGGAAACTTTCGTGAAGTTTCTGGATTTCAATGACCCTACAGCCAGTAAGCACAAGCTGAACCCTATTGATGCACAGATATTACTGGAGTTTGCGACGGATCTAGACCAGACTCTCTTACAACCATTTATCAAGCAAAGAGACTGGGCATCTGTGAGGCAAAGTCTGTCTGACTTAGCGGATGCATTACACAAATATGTCAGCTATCTCCAGCAAAAGAGAATTTTGAGGGAAAAAAAAAAAAACCTGCCTCCCTCACCACTTTTTGGAAAGTCATGGCCTGAGAACCAATTAATTAACTTTGCGTGGCCTAAGTGAATGTATTAATTCTCTTGAACTTCTCTCTTTGGTTACAGAGTATTTCGTTAATGCTGACTCAATACATATTCATATATGCATACTACTATAAAGTTAGCTCTAAACCTTTGGGATTGTACTAAAAGCATTCCCATAGGTCAAGGTCAGTCCCATGTTTTCATAAAATTCTGGTCAATGAGCATACATCTTTGGGGGCCTATGGGAGAGCACTGTATCGAGTTCAGTTACCCGGTTCATTAAATATATAAATTTCCATCATTATCATCATGTATTCACATGTATTGTCATGGGCGTTGCCAGGGTTTTGTTTGAGAGGGGCTCATTTCATATGCTTACTTATTAGAGAGGCCAGTACTGTGCTGTCCAATACAGGAAAAGAACATCCAGTTGGGAGCTGAGAGGGGGTCGTTCCTACCCCAACGACCCCCTTTAACAATGACCTTGAGTGTGGACTTGGAAAGGATTGCTCTAATCCTTCAAGAGATGTGCTTACAGCATTGAATCTACATTTGACCTTGAGAACATAGGTCAAGTTCAGTCAACTTTAATAGGCTTGCAGTCCAATGCTAGCTGCATATGTGGTTTGAATTTGGTAAGCTGGCTGTACTCCTCTAGGAGGTATTGTGCTAGTTAAATTAAATCTACTTTAACCATATACATGTAGTTTAACCTAAAAAAAAATAGGTCAAGGTCAGCTAACTAAAAGGAAGTTCAGGTCAATAAGAAGATGCATCGGTGGTATGAATTTACAAAGGCTAGCCGTAATCCTTAAATAGATATCATGCTAATTGCATCAAATTTGACCTAAACAAAAATAAACAAGAGCCCAAGGGGCTTCAATATACGCCCGTATATCTGGAATTACATTGGTCCAAATTTCAAGGTTGTTTAATAGCCTTGATTGCAATTGATAACTAGCAGTCCAGAGAAAGGTCTACAATTTTGTGCCTGAGAATGTAACATATATATCACATCTTCTATTGAATGATAAACTAAAATGAGCTCAACTCTTGTTAACTAGTTGACCTTGAAGCAAGAGCCGAGAGCTCACATATCCCACACTGAAATCGACAATAGTCAATCACAAGAAAATAGTAGTTTCCTTTCAGTCGAGATAATTTTTCATGAAAGAAGAAGAAAGTGATGAAGTAAACCTTTGTTCTTCGAGTTAATAAACAGGTATGAAACTCATAAATTAGTAAATTTATGGTTTTTATTTCACAACAGTTTAACTAAATGCAGCTGTTTCAAACATGGGAGAAAACTCCACAGGATAACTATATACATGTAGGGGAGAGAACTCTGAATATTCCAACCTAACACATATAGTCAGCTAAAACTGATTCAGTTTTGGGAAGACTGTGACCTTGACCTTTGACAAATTGATCTCAAAATGTATGGCTCCTCTTTGCCATGCGAGTAAGGTATACTCAAAATTTGGTAACAATTCATACCTTGAAACTAGACATATTGCATGGACAACAAATGTTATTGGATGAATAGACAGATCCCAACATCGCATTACACGACCTCGTCTTTGACAGGCATATGAAAATGTGACTTTTAATGATTTCTTGATTTTGGGGTCACAGTGACCTTGACCTTGGACCCACATTTTGATATGCAACACATCATGTCCCTCTAATGTATAAACTGGCAGAAAAAAAGTTACTTTGAATGATTTCCTGATTTTGGGGTCACAGTGACCTTGACCTTTGACCTTGACCTAAATTTTGGTACACGACACATCGTCTTCCGTCAATGTATCAGTAGACACCAAAAAAACATGATTTTTATGAATTTCATGATTTTGGGGGTCACAGTAACCGGATGCTCGGCCTTGACCTATATTTTGGTACATGACACATCATGTCCCCCTAATGTATTTACTGGCACAAAAAAATAATTTTTAAAGATTTCTTGATTCCGCAGTCCTAGTGACCTTGACTATTGACCTTGACCTAAATTTTGGTACATGACAAACCGTCTCCCCGTAATTTCTCAATGGACACAAAAATCATGATTTTTAACAATTTCACGATTTTGGGGTCAGTGACCTTGACCTTTGACCTTGACCTAATTTTTGGTGTGCGACACTTCATTTCCCCTATTGAATCCACTCACAAAAAAATAGTAATCTTTTGATGATTTCCTGATTTTTAGGTCACACTGACCTTTGACCTTGATTCTGGGGTCACAGTGACCTTGACTATTGACCTGGATCTAAATTTTGGTACATGAAAAAACGACTCCCCGTAATTTCTCAACGGACTAAAAAAATCACGATTTTATGATTTTTAACAATTTCACGATTTTGGGGTCACAGTGACCTTGACCTTTGACCTTGACCTACATTTTAATTTGTGACACATCGTGTCCCCCTAATGTATCTACTGATATAAAAAAATGTTATTTTTAATAATTTCCTGATTTTGGGGACACAGTGACCTTTGACCTTGACCTATATTTTGGTGTGCGACACTTCATTTCCCTCTATTGAATCCACTCACAAAAAATTTGAAATTTTTAATGATTTCCTGATTTTTTTATCACACTGACCTTTGACCTCTGACCTCGACCTACATTTGGTATGCAACATATCGTTCCCCCCTAGGGCATCCACTCAACAAAAATTAGAACTGTAGATAGAAAACTGTCAACGATCAATGATTTCCTGATTTTAGGCAACAGTGACCTTTGACCTCCGACCACGACCTGAATTTTGGTACGCGACACATCGTCTCCACCTAGGGTATCCACTCACAAAAAAATTAGAACTGTAGATAGAAAACTGTCCCAGATATAGACCGGACACGACGGACGGACAGACGGACACACGGACGGAAACCGCCATCACATAATACGTCCGCCTTTTGGCAGGCGTATAAAAATAGGTCGAGGTCAGTCAATTTTAATAGGATTCTGATCTATTGCCAGTTTCATAGGTGGTATGAATTTGGAAAGCCTGGCTAAAATTCTGCAGGAGTCGGTGGGTAAATAAGTATGAAGAACAGATGGATGAAGCCAACAACGTCACGACAATATGCCCTTTGGCCAAAAAAATTGGCCGAGGGTTATCAGTGCCTAATTTTAAATAGATGTAATAAGCCATAATAACTGATAGATACTTGGTTCAGTAATATTTATCATATTACAATTTTCTAATTTATGAGGAACATTTTAGGTGTAAATAATCTTTTGAAATAATCACTCATGTAGTAACAAAAGTGTGTGTTTGAGCGTAATATGACTTTGTTCAGCATCATTGGCTCATCATTATGTACCTTTGAGTGTACATATAACAAATAACAAGATTTTTAATACTTGTTTTCCCCATAAAATATTACAAACAAAATAATGTATACATGTATATCCATTCAATAATTAAAAAAAAACAACAGATACTGATTACATTACAAAAGTTAAATATTACCATATTATACATGTATATACTTCATAATTTATCTCTCCATATGAAACATGGGTGTATTTCTGGTCTATTTCTGGATATTAGTAAAAAAAATTCCTTGTTCTCAGTGGATCAAACTGTTTGTGGTACCCTGCCCGGGTCGCTCAACTGCCCCTGGGAACCCGGAAGTAATTGTCATTCCTCTTCGTTGATTGGCTGAGTATTGTCAGATAATGATGGGTACTCCTGAATGACGGAACGTTTGGACATACGATTCTGAAGCGCCACCTACATGTATGTGAAAGAAAAATGAGATATATAGGAGAACATACAAAGAAAATAACAAACAATTATTTTACAGAAAACCATTTAAGAAATATTATGCTCGAGTTTAATGTTAATGATAAAGAACAAGAAATAACATTAAAACTTTCTCTTTGGAACGTTGCTTAAACAGTGGGGAATTCAAAGAGCCAATATGACAACAGACCCTCTGTAATAGGCTTCCACTTGTCACACTTAGAAATTGGAATGTTCCTCAAAAATTGTTTGTCATACATACGTTTTCCTTTAATCTGTCAAAATTACACTTGGCTAGAATTACATTTTGTGACACTTCGACAAAGACAAAATAAATCAGTTTTAAATTGGCAATTTCATCAATTTGTTCTTTCATACGTAATGTGGAACAGTGGGAGTAATAAATATATTTGGAATTTTCAGTAAAGCATCAAATACTGTGCAACTGATTAAGGTTCATCAGGGTGTGAAATAGCCCTTTGCCCGGTTGCCCGGGGCAACCTAAATTTCCTTTGGGCAACCAAATTCTGTCCAAATTACAATGCATTTGAATGTGTTGGTTGCCCGTGCTTGCCGATGGGCAACTAGAATGTGTTTGTCTATTTCATACCCTGTGCATTCAATTCAAATCCCCCCCCCCCCACCTTGCAAATTTTAAATTTCAATCTAAATGTAATACTCTCTTTTCATAATTCACATACCAGAATCAAATAAACAAAAAATGTAACAAAAAAAGATACAATCAAAAAAAAATTGAAAAATACAAGACAGTGAGAAAAAATTGTTATTAAATATTGAAGAGAAAAAAAACAATTAACAGAATAATGATAATAATAATAATAAAACAATTAAAATTTGAATGACAAATACATTCAGAACTAATTCTTATATACCAACTGCTTAGCCAGAAGAAAAATAGAAACAAAGGCCTGGTACAAATGACCAAGTTTTCCATGCCCAGTTTTCATATATCTGTGTGAACGACTGACCACAGTTTTTGAGAAATTCTCCGATTGTCCAGTTTCTTAGACCGTGTGTATCAGTAAGCAGTTTTATTTGATGGCAGTATCGGTCATACCCATTTATACTCGAATACAGAATGATATCACTGCCTTTTGCATTAGAGAACTTCTTTTCATATGGTTCATTATACTGAAATTCTGCGGCATTCTGAAGAAAATAAATCATGATCTGTTTCTTGTACTTGTTGTAATACACAGACTGGTTCCAACATCTTCATTTTATCAAGCCAATTTCTACGTTCCCACTTCGAACCTGCCTTGATTTATCTGACCACCTTCAGTGTTCAAAATCCGAGATATAAATTTCACCTATGAATGAGAGACGAACCAATCAAAACCTACACATCAATTATGTGTAGAGTGACATCATCCTCAAGTAGCGGCATCATTCCTCCTAATATGGGGATGGGTTTACCCAATATATAGGTCAGCCAATCAATAACGCTCTTCTATGACACATTTCAAAATTCAAATGGTTTCGAGTTCAGTGAAGTGTCTATTTATAAGTTCTTTGAACATTGAAGGGGCCCAGATATATCAATGGAAGTTGGAAGCGGGAATGTAGAAATTGGCTTGATAAAATGAAGATGGGTTCCAAAGGCTCTCCCGAGGTCGTAGTCCACACTGTAGTCTGCATAGCAGTATTGATACAACTCTATTTTACAAAGTTCACGTCGTGCAGAGGAGAGATCAACTTTTCAATGCGTTTGCGCAGCTCGATCCCAGCTTCTTTTTTATGATGACGTGTACACACAAACAATTATTTGTGGTTGTGAATAGGTGTTCATGTTATTTTTTGGGCCAGTTGAAATTTTGCTGTATTTCGCAACTTTAATAGTTGGACCAGTCTACATCGACCATTGTAAAATTGTCACGAAAGACTGGGTCATGTGTGCCAGGCCTAAAGAATGACAAAGCCATTATAAATACAGTTTATTCACACCATCTGATTTATTTAAGAAGCTTCAACAACAATTGGTATTACAGACCATTACGGTATTATTTAATCCAAATTATCAAACATGAAAAACCTGTATGTATTATATTATCGTGTATGTATACATGCAGAACAGATACGTAGAGAATGTACAAAGCACTTATTGATGCAATACCCTAGAATAAATTCCACCAGAAACCAGATAAAAAGATCACTGTTTTAGTCGAACAAATTCTTTCAATTCAAAATCCAAGGTTCATAGCATTATAAATGTTTATACAAACCTTACAATACAACAGGCAGTACTCTGCTTCAAATTTACAGCATTCCAACCTTAATTATTAGGTTGGATGACTTGAATTTGTTCTGGTTAAAAAAGCTGCACATCTGAAAACCCCTCGGCTCTGGACACCAGCCATTCTACAGAATTGTGGCATCAGGATGTTGCCATTGTGATGCTGGTGTCTTTGCTGATGCATCATGGCATGCCATTTAATTTTTTTTAGAGCACACTATGTGACTTGGTTGTCAACACCACAACTCATAATTGAAAGTGGGCGTCGTAACTGCTTATTGGACCATGTCATAATCTGGAGAGACATACAACTGACGCCATCACTATTCCAGATGTGATTGTGCATGTTTTGGCGAGCCTGAAAAACTGTTTTATGGATCTATATCTTCCCCTAGATGTTTTATCTATAACTAATTTGTAGCAATCTGATTAAAACTCAGACTTAATAACCGCTCCTCTGTCGGACATGTCGCTAATTAAGATCTCGGACAGTCTGTATCTTAAATCTGTCGCGCATGTCAGACTGGCCACCACTCACAGTCCAACTTCAACTGGCGAATAAGTGCCTATCCGAGCAAATAATTATCTTCGATGATGGCTCATGGAGAGCAGGAACCTGCCTGGGTTGGATTATTCTGTGCCTGGTTCACTACAGAAATGAAAGCTCGTGTGAAACACAGGAGAAGAGCAATTCCCCGAATACATGTGTAACACATAAATTGGTACTCACAGGGTTTAGATCTCCCTAAAATGGGCACACCCTCTATTAGGTGTGGCAATTTTTTTAAGAATGGGACAGAGGGTGGGGCATATACCCATGAAGGATGAGCAATCGGAAATCATCCCTGGTAGTAGTGCCTCTGAGAAGGGATTTCTTTACTAATGGGCGAAACCCAGTGTAAGGCAGTACAAAACTTAATTTTGTGTTTCACAGACCCGCCAACATTGAAAAATTGAATATCAGAATAAAAATAAAATTTCAAATTGCCCCTTTTATATCTCTACGAAAATTGGAACATTAAGATTTCAACCTTTTTTTTCATTCCTGATTGTATGAAATCAGCTGTTGTATTCTATCTGAAACAATGCCGGCAAATAAAACTGGCAGACAACTGGAAGTCAGCAAACTGTTGTTGTAAAATGCTGCTAATAGTGAGTGGATAGAATTTAACGTCGCTTTCAACCATATTTCAGCTGTATCACGACGAACCAACTAAGCACCACCCAGCCAAGTGAAGTTGCATTCCTGTTACTTCAAAGACGACATCTTTGAAGCAGCATGGAAACAGATAACCTCCATCCACCCTATAAAACTCTGAGAATAGCACACAAGACACAGACAGGTTGCTTACAGTGAGTGAGTGAATAGAATTTAACATCGCTTTCAACAATATTTCAGCATATCACGACGAACCAACTAAGCACCACCCAGCCCAGTTGTGTTCCTGCTACTTCAAAGAAGAAATCTTTGAAGCAGCATGGAACCAGACACCCTCCATCCACCCTATAAAACACTGAGGACAGCGCACAAGACACAGACAGGTTGCTTACATGGTGCAATAAAGACAAGTGATATTACAGTGCTAAACATCACATTATGAAAGTCCTGTTCTTCTCAGCAAAATGCATCGAAGCAATGCTGCTAATAGTACCTAGGCAACAACGGCATTCAACACAAATCGGGAACCTTCACTGGCTGTGTGATCTATCACTGTGTCATGGTACCCATATTCTGACAGTGACGTGGTATGTCAGAGCTTGGAAATGGTGGATGTTTCACCAGTTCAGCCGATATGTCATGGTTTAATTTACTGTTGAAGCATGAGGCTGTTGCAACACACGCGAACAACCACAATGTTGATGATAAGAATGTTAGATTTTAAGTGTTTGTTGATAGTTAAAAGTATGTGACTTAACATACAGTTTTTAAAGTCAGACATTCATGCACTCCGGATCCATCATCAGTTGCAAATGTGGTATTAATTTAGAAAGCCAAGCTATATTTCATGTTATAAATAATATAAAGTATAACCTTGAAAAAATAGGTTTAGTCAACTGGGATAGGCTTCTAGTCGGTCACCAATTGCACATGTAAATTTGGAGAGCCTGTCTTAACTTCTTTAAAAATTACTGCTAATGTTAAATTTAACCTTAATAAAACAGGTGAAGTCATTTTGATAAGGTTTTCTGATCCATCACTATCTGCATATGTGGTATGACCAGAAAGATGAACAGACAGACAGAGACACAGATGACATGGACAATTCAGTTCCATTTGAGGAGTCATTCCATATTATCTTCAAAGTCTAAATATTCTGTAAAATGCATCAGAACCATTTTACTTAAATTATATACAAAAATGTCCCAGGTGAGATGTGCCATATAGCAGGAATGTAGAAGTTCCACTTCAAAATCTTTCCAGTTTTTCAGTCTAAACATAGTTAACAGTAGTATAACTATGCTGTCAAAATGCAATGATACATGTATGTGCCATTTCATCTCTCAAGTTTCAAGCAAATTCTGGGGATCTTCACATGAACAAAGAACAAATGAGCATTAACGAAGTGATAATTTGTGATTTTACTCATTGAAAATTGGCCAGAATGCTTCTCCAGACATCTGGAAGCCAAGCTCTTCAAAGTCACTGGACACTAAACTTGTTATTGGGATAACCATACCACTGTTCAAATAGGATCAGATTATTATTATCAGTATTGGAGCACTGATTCTGTTTACTTTGTTAACACAAGCACTAGTCCCCTTATGTTAAGTGCATTATGTGATAAGTCAACCACTTCAGATTAATCACTTGAATGAACAACAAACAGGCATACACTAGGTAGGCCTAGCTGATTTCAAGCTGTCTTAAATCCTTGCACTTCTTCATACAGTATCACACCAGACTGATGGCAGATTGTTTTCTCTGACCACATTTTAGCATTTTTGTGTGTAAGCAGGGTCTGATTTAACCTGGACTTATTTATACTTAGCTTTAAAAACCCCCACTGCCACATATATGCCAGTGTTAGCAGCACCAATGTCCTTTCAATCCATTTTTAAACTATAATGTTAATTAAATTATGAACTGTAAAAAAGAATGCATTATGAAATATAAATAAAGCGTTATGTTGATGGGTCACGAAATCCATATGGGAGGTCAATTCTTTCAAATCCTTCGTCTGTCTAACAAGATCACAATAATAAACTTCACGAAGATCCAATAAATTGTGCTGTACAGGGTTTCGTGTTTAGAATTAGTGCGTGAGCTAAAAATAGCTCACGTCAAAATATTTAGGAGAGGGTATTTAAAAGTCAGGCGAGTGATTGCAATATAATACAATATAAAATGTGACAGTTTACGTGAGCTAAAATCACTCTCGTGACATGAATTTACGTGAGTGTTTGCGTGCAGGTGAACTATCACTCGCGCTAAACACGAAGCCCTGCTGTATAAGTCTACTGTCTGCAGTGCTACCCAATGATAAACAAATATCACAAAGCTACATGATGAAGCAAAATCCCCAGATCTGGCCTGGGAATGTAGGTATTGGACTAAGTCCTGAGAATTTCACATATTAAGAAAAATGGCCATTTGGCTTACAAGGGATGTGAGTTATAACACTGGGAATGCTATATTCATGTTAGGCAAATTAGAATTACTTTTTCTTGATTCGAAGAAGTAAATTTCCATTTTTGTGAAAAAATCTTATTTTGAGATGCAAAACGTGCCTCCATGTTTTCGCCAACACCATCAGAATCTTGTCAGTCCTTTGCCTGTCTTGCAAGATCAGTATACCCAAATTTCATGGAAATCAAACAAGTTGTTTAGAATTAATCATGATAATGGTTAAGAAGGTTTTGATGTTAAGTCAGATAATTGAGATTTTTCATTTGAATGGCAATTTGGTTCCCACCGAAAGGAAATTATCATGTCAGCAATCCTTTATGCTTGGCAGCCTAGAATAGAACAGTTTTTAAATATTTCTCCAAGCGAATTGCTATATTTTCATTTCACGAAAAACTTTTTTTTTTGAGATTAAAAAAACTTGCCGTAAAAGTTATGCCAGCAACACCAAAACCTTTTCAGCACATTGCCTATCATTCAAGACCATTGTAATAAAATTTCAAAGAAATCGGACAAGCCGTTCAGACGAAATCGTCACAGAAAGGTTCACCTATGCTCTGACTACAACGCCACCTAGTGGTGAGCAGCGGCTATCAAAACAAAACCAGACAAATTTCCCAGGCCTAAGGAGATAGCACACAAAGTCTGACCCGAAAATATTTAACGGTTTCAGAGATATTCACGTTTAAAGTCGCGGCGGCGGCGCCGGTGGATCCGGAGCCGTTTCTCATGAAAACATAAGAGCATCCACTTTGTGGAAATGCTCTAATAATCGGATAGGCACCTACTCGCCCGTTGAAGTTGGACTGTGGTTGGTCCCCTGTCTGACATGCGCGACAGATTTAAGATACAAACTGTCCCCGATCTTAATTAGCGACATGTCCAATAGAGGAGCGGTTATTAGGTCTGAGTTTTAATCAGATTGAATTTGTAGGAATTTCCCTTGATAGTCAGGTATCGCGTATCGCTTAATTTTGAGATCCCATAGTTACAATGTTCTGATGACACAGCAATGGTTATCAGAATGATTTATCCGACCCACCAGTGGCGCCACCTGGTAATCATCATGGACATTTCTGCATTAAGCGAGTTAAAATCCTGTCAATGGGTTAAGCACATGCCATGTATCTTGCAAAGAAATTTCTCTTATTGAGAAAATATTTAAGTCCAGGTGGGATCAAACCAGAAATAATTTCCAATTGTTTGATTCTGGCCGGCGGCTAAATTATCCCGAATACATGAAACAACATCACACATAATACAGTGTGCATGTTTATATACAAAGCACTAATTTCAAACAATATCACAGAAGATTCTTTAGAACCTGAAGTAATGGCATCTTCGCCATGCTCACAAAGGCATCACGATCAAACACACACAAATTTAAGCAAGAACATGTAATAGTGGGCTAGCAGAATATGAGATTTAAGGCAAAGACTCTTCGAATTCGATCACCCAATTACCATTCAATCATGTCAAGATTTTTCCGAAAAATTATATAACATGAGTTGAGCAACGACACATGTATAAGATATGAACTCAAAGATTAAAATCTCCAAAAATTCTATAATACGATCAAATAAATAGCCACTGAAAAAAAAGTAATATTGTATGCTCATTGGCAAAAGAAATTTGTATGTGACAGTATATGAAGCTGATTTTTTTATTCACTCTAAACCCGGCAAGAATATGTTTTTCTTGAAGTTTACATTCTGAAATATCAGCCATGACTTGTGATGATCAACTGCATCAAAATGGAGATAAGTTTGATTAAAATGTGGTCTCTGGCCGGGCCTATTTTGGAATTTTGAGGCATTATTTTGGGAGGATTCCCTCTTGTAACAAATATATAACACCTCAAACCAAAAGAATTCTTGGTTCTTTCAAATAATTAAAATTTTAATATATTGAGTGGTAATATAATTTTGGTTTGATGTGCCATATATTTCCTGAAACAGAAAGTCCTCCCTAAAATGCTACAAAAATGCCAAAATAGACCAGGGAGCACATTATAATCAATCATATCTTCATTTTTATACAATCGATCACCTTAATTTGTTTCGAGGCGGATATTTCAGTACCAGTATGTAAACTTCAAGAAAGATCTGAATTGGCAGGTTTGGAGTTGAAAAAAAAACAAAAACCAACAATCAGCATTTAATTACCATCACACAGAAGAGAGTTTTTCACATATTATCGACACATACATGTATCATTTCAACACATTTCAAAAGCTTGAATCAACAAGTCAATGGTGTCAATACATGTTGTTCATTCAATACAGAATGGGTCTTGTTTATAGCTAGCCTTGAAACCGATTTGCAACGAGATAATCACTTTTACGAGCGAGGAAAATCCTTGTACATCAAACTCACCATGCTCACCATTAAATAAATAATAAAACATTAT
>JAVTVY010005323.1:0-41546 GCA_036873755.1 Hanleya hanleyi
ATGTTTCCAGGGACCCCACGGATTATGTAGAATGGCTACATTCAAGCGTCAAGCAGTTTTCCGGCATATGGAACCTGCACCTGGAACCAGACCAACGCCATGACCCAGAGGTCCGTTGGATGGAAGTACAGTGTACTACTCACCCGGGACCTAGCACAGTTTTGGCTAGCTCCAGGTACTCCTCATTACAGTTTCTCAACTACAACTGTACCTGAGGGCAAGAACAAGCAATCTAAGGATGCTCGTCCCGGAACATCTTCACCCCTTTCCAGTGTGGCGATGCTGGATCCAGTTTCAACCGAGCACAGAGAAGTTCACATTCACCGATGCGGACTTCACAGCTTGGAGGGGTCCATTAGTCCAGCAACAGATAGTCGGCACATGGATACCACGACAGACAAGCAACGCATCATATTCCTTAGGGATATCTGCGCTAAGAGGGCAGTCCCCCCTTGGAGGTTGCGGTTGCGGTTGCACAACACATCAGCATTGATTACGAACGTTTCAGTACGGTCGTCAGCTGCGTCAAGTTTGGGGGGGGAGCAAGATCCCAGTCACTGTTTCTAGAAACATCAGCACTGGTCCTAGGAGCACAGTATCAGCAGTACCATGTCACAACACCATGTGTTTCACATCACTTCAGGGTTACCGCTGACAGCTTCCTCCAAGTCCTACAGGGTACTACAACCGGAAGATCACTTTTTCTACGGAGGCACCGGGATCCGCAACGGCCGAACCCCCACGTCTGCTAACGATCCAGAATTCCTTTGCAGACCAGGGTTTTTTCTCCAGGACCAATTGTACAGACAATGACAGCAGCAAGCTACTATTTACTGTACAGTCGCATCAAGCCCGGAGAATGTACTATAGTAGAGGACCTGTGGCCAACACTGTTTCTGTTCCAGCAACAGCTGTTTTTCCTCCTGCATCTGTATCAGGACAGGGAATCTCAGCCAAGCAGTACACAGGGGTATCACTCAGCATCATCCAGGGTTGTCAAGTTGACCTCCGGAATCGACAAGATTCCAGTATTTCGGCTTTCCATGGTCTTCGCCTTACAGTCTCGCCGAACACGTCAACTATCACCCAAGGGGACCTGGATGTGGTACTAGGGCATTCTTGCGCCCACCATTCGAGCCAGTACAGTCAACTGTAGTCTAGGCCCTGTCCTACAAGACAGCTCCCTGACAGCCTTCACTCCACAATCAGAGCTTTACGCAGTGGAACTCAGTTCCCTGACATGGATGACAGACTGGTCAACCAGATCTTTTTATCCGATCCCGGATTTCGTCATCAAGAACGATTCCACACGTCAGGGACCAGGCGTCCAAAGACTGTACCAGATTCCAGCACTGACAGATTTCGTCGGCCTGCTGGAGGAGAATAGGTTTTTATATCCAGTCAGAGCCCTGTGGCACTCCTTTACAGAACCGACAAGGAGCTCCAGCTGTCTTCTTCTCTCATCACTTATAAACAGACCCATCGGCTGACATCACTAGTTCATGATCACCGTTTGGGTTGAAGAAGACTGCCGACTGGGTTAACCAACTCGCCATCGACGCTCCTCCTCCTTTATGGAGACATCGTCTCACAAGACTAGAGCCAGTGTGACGTCCGGGCCACTTTGGGGAAAACTTATCGTTGAACGATATTGTTGACACCTGCGCTTGGACGATCAATTCAACTCCTGCTGGCTTCTATCTACAGACATGTCTGTACAGATAGATAGGATGACTATGCTGGACCTACTGCTACAGCCCAGTGCATAGTCCACTACTATCAAAAAAAAAAAAAAGGGGGGGGCGCCGCTCAAGCAAGCAAGATCCCGACAATTCCGCAAGCATAGAAGACAGACCATGTCGGAGACGAAGGGACTTCAAGACATCACGATGGCATCTGATTATCTAGCCAAGTATACGAGCAAAGGGTAGGAACAGAGTCCACCTCTCGCCGTATTACTTGTAATTCCTTGAACTCCCTACGCCTCTATACGACACGGGAATTATCTGGATATTACTAGGCATACTAGATTTTAAAATCAGAACAAGACGTGCTCCGCTCAACCCAAAAAGCAAGTCACAAGACCGGCTACCCAACCTCCTCTGTTGGGAGTCTGGCACTAGTGATAGCAGGTTGAGATTTGAGACACAAACATGAAACATTTAAAAACAATGTTGGTGTTTGTTATCAAATCAAACCTGCTATCAACGTTGATTTGCCCAACCCATCCTCCCCTCTTTGCTCGGCCTTGACACAAAACAGGTCTTGCACAGCATGGGAAAAAGAGGAAGGGCATGCGCGGAGAGCACGCCACCTAGCGGACGATCGACGAGACGATCAGGGGAGATAATTTCTTTGCAGGAGATCTCCAAAATGGAGGAATATTGGCACTAGTGATAGCAGGTTTGATTTGATAACAAACACCAACATTGTTTTTAAATGTTTCATATTTAGGCCCTGAGCGCTGGTGAGACAGTCAAATATTCGCTCGCTGTCTGTTGGCGATTTTGAGATAGCCATGCACAATTGACCTCATTACGGTGTTGGGGGCTTCGAAGTCACTGAGTCTCCCCATGTCAGTTTGAATTTGGGTCTCGCGTGAGATTACAACCTTCAGCTCGACTACACTGAAACGTTATCAAAGGGCCTCATTTCCACTGCAACTGAACTCAGACAGTGGAAATGATTTTCTCTCAATTTGGCCTGTGTTATGTTCCTCAGTGTCTGTAATATGTATGCTGCTGTTATGAAGACTCACTATGGTGCGATTCACCTGTAAGGCAGTCAATAATTCATCCCCCATCTTCTGCATTATAATGAGGGACAAGTGTATGCATGTGAGCACACATAAAGAAGGTTTGTCGTTTACCTCGAAAAATATCCTTTCAGCTGTTTCATTGTGAAACGAGAATTTAATTTCTACATTTCTAACACCTGCAGAGAAAATACCGAAGTTTTATACTGTAAAATTTCAGTCAAAAGTGAAGTAAAACAGTGCCAACGGATGTTTGAATTTGGGCTGTTTTTTTTAATGTATTCATATATATTCCAAGGGGATGTTTTAATATATCTTAAATATGATACCTTTAACCAAAATGATATTGGAACGTTGTAACGTCCTGATAGATATGGTAATATTGAACACATTGTATTAGTTTTGGTTAACATGTTAAAGGTGTTAGATCTTAGATATATTAAAAAATCCCCACTGAAATGTTCAGGAAATGCCATGTACTTTCTCTGTATGAAACAAAACTTTTTGTGTTCGAATTGAAGAATTAATTTTTGGCTTCACAAATGAAAAAATGGAAATTTTTCGAGTAATCTTCACACCTTCATTCTTTGTATCATGGATTGAATCTACATGCATATATTCGTTTTGGTTGGTTAAAGTAAGCTTGTTGCATAGATCTTGAAAATTCTTAATTGTTGAACTTTTCACCCTCTATCCCAGCCTGTACCCAGATAAGGAGAATCTAAACCAGGGCCGTAGACAGGATTTACTGAGAGGTAGTTCGCCTTCACTCAAAAAGGGCACATCAGGGGGTTCGCTGTATGGGAAAAGGGGCAAATAGGGGGTTCGCTACAGTGTTTGAAAAGGGCATTTATATGAGAAAAATATATAAAATTTCCGAAAGGAGGGGTTCGCCCGAACCCAGAAAACCCCCCTTGTCTACGGGCCTGTAAACTAGCATACACTTACACAAAATTCAAGTTAATCTTTTAACAGAGCTGTGCTGATAGCACTGGCAGGTGAGATGCGGCTCGCATAGCAGCGTTCATTCACACTCTTCCCGGTCTCTGTAGCCTAGAACATATTCTTAATCAATAATAACTGGAATATTTTTGACCTGAAGCTTCCAAAATTATCCTAAATGTAAGCCTAATGGTCCTTTATTGGAATAGTCAGATAGTTTGATCCATACTCATCATATTTTACACTTAGTCCTGTTATCAATAATTGGAACCCAGCCCCATGTTAAAAAGATAGAGAAGAGAGTCGAGGAAGGAACTGCTATGTGAGTACACCTGCCAGTGCTATCAGTGCAGCTCTCTGTTAGATTATTAGTTGAATGTTGTGAAGTCCAGGACTGGACTGATCACCTTGTTGTATACCCCAATACTCGTACAAGATCCAACATCATTACATGATCTAATTGGCATTTAGGAAAAGATGCAATTGTTAGCTATCAGTTAACTTTCCCCCAAAACTTGATGAATTAGGAAATGAGCCTTTTGTGCATCTATATGTGTTGGTATCAGGTCATTTTGTGCCCATTTGCTAGTGGGTTCAAATGATCACGAGTAAATTTAATTGTACTCATGAGGGGCCATCAGAAATTTGAAACTTTTTGCCTTTTACTCAAAATTTTCTTGTGTTCCTGCTTCAAAGAGCAAGAAAGTACTTTATTATATAAGAATCATTTTGCCTATAAGAATCATTCTCTAACATACTGATCAGTGATAGTGCCAAAACTTTAGCTGAAAAATGCTTCCTGCTGATATGACGTCACTGTCACATCATCAAAGCGGCCATCTGGAAGTTTTGTACAGCTGCTGGTAGAGCTGGACCCAATGATTAGGGTATATAGTTCATGGAAGAGGAGATATCGATTTTCAACGTGACTTGACATGTTAGCATATGGAGCAATTAATGGTCAACCACTCCCCTATTTGCCATCATTGGAAATCTCATAAATTCATGTCACTTCGACTTACATGACCGCAATGACATGGCCGATATGCCATGGTTTAGTGTAGTAAATTTCAGTCCCCTAACCATGGGGATAATGAAAATATATAGCCTCCCCCTCTCCAACACATTATGACCATACAGCAGCTTACCTTAAAATTGGCATGGTCCCAGTGTCAATAACTGCTCACACAATTCACCTCAGCAATCAGCAATTGCATAGGTAAATGCTGAGACATAAACATTTCACCTCAGCAGTGTTTAACATGGTGTTAAATAGGAGACTGTTTTTGCCGAGGTGAGTCTGAATTGGGGCATTGTGTTCATCCGACATCAAGAATGGAAATGACGTTATCATCAGGACATCACAGTAGGGTGTTACCATGAACATGTCTCGATTGTACCTACAACATCAGTACAAGGTGCTTTGACATTTCTATTAAATTTCATTGTGATATAGCACATAAACATCATATAGATTAACTAAAGAGGTTTTATGGGTTTTATTTTTTCAGTGAACAAGCAGCTCGCGGACAAAGAGCGAGTTGCTGCAGCTTTAGAGAACACTCATCTACTAGAAGTGGTGAACCAGTGTTTGGCCTCCAAGAAAACATAGCAGTTTTACTACCAATGAGATGAAGGAATGAATGGTATCAAGGAATGGCTCATTCAGACTCTTGTACAAACCACACATACATCATACACAATATTCTGCTGCATTATACAGGCCTGCAAGTGCCTCCTATATTTCTTATATTTTCCTATATTTATTAGTCATTCCTATATTTTCCTAAAAACCTCCTATATTTCCTAATTTTCACTTTTTCTAATTAAATCTTTCACCAATGCTCTGAAAAGAATCAGACTGGCATGAGGAAATACATTTCCGGAAAAAATATGAACACATTTCAATCTTTCTTTGTTGAACCAAGCAGCAGAACGGGTATTCTCAAGCACCACCACTATGACCGCATTCAGTGGAACTAATTTGATTGATCACCTGAAAACTACAAAGTTTGGAACATACAATGTAGTAGTGACCTGTCCTACACTCCATTACTTCCTACATTTTCCTATATTTTATTAAGAAAATTCCTATATTTCTCCTATATTTTGGCAAATTTTCTCTTATATTTTCACTGTGAGCCACTTGCAGCCCTGATTGTATAATTATCTGTCTGTGACTGCTAACAGTGAATCTCCTAATAATTCAGTTACAGAAGTTTAAATTTTCCACCACAAAATCAGCGGGTCATCAAATTTATTTGACTTGGAAGTTGATAGAATTATCCAAAATCCTGCAGATATTCTATTACATTGTATTCCTTTGTTTTTTCATTGATTTTAGAGGGTAATCAAATTCATTGAAACAACCGTTGAATTTGACCACAATTGAATTTCGATAGGGTAATACATGCCTTGCCAGTCATCTAAAAATAGCAAAAACCGCCATGTTTCCTTACCATAGTGCAATGCGAACCACAAGTAGACTTTTGCTTCAAGCATGCTGTAAGTATAGGCACGGACTGAAAAAAGTTATTTCAAAGGATTTTTACATGATTTCTTCAGACTTCTTTCACTCTCCAGTGATATTCCAGGTCCCTGTCAGCTTCTGACACTGTCTATAAACGAACTGATGACAGTGATTTTCCCCGAGACCCATGTTGAAGGCATTGCTGTATCTGAATCTTGCTCTTGAAAAAGGGGCAGTAACTCTTCTTTTTTTGCCACTTTCAGATGACCGGCAAGTCGTGTATTGAATTTTTAGGGGATTTACCCTACCCAGATTGATTATTAGATATACTCTCCTCTACCACATCTTGAATAGGTTCTGCCACTTACCCGAGTAATTACATATTACATAAATTGAGACAACGTGAAACTTGTCAGCTGAACATTTGTGAAGAACTGTATACATTGCTGTATGCCTTTCCTGCTGATCTGTTTCTTAAAAAAAATGAAGAGATGATCAAAGTTTACTGATATGGTACTGCAAGAAAACCTTTGTAAATAGACTTCACTAAGTAATTTAGTATCAAGTTAGGGGAAGTTCGTCATGTAAGGATCTTCAAACCGGGAACACTGTGTGCAGTACAGCTTATCGGGTAGCTTTTCCAGGTTTAACAAGGTTCCCTACATGTAGTCACCTATTGTGATAAATATGCCCAATTTAGACAATCACAACTACTCAGTGTCGATTCAGGAATGTGTCACTGATACTGACCAGGTGCAGAATCTTGACCGTTCCTTATGAAATATGATTTCAGTGAATCCTCGAATAATTCAATCACCCTATCAAAATCACCTCTAGATTTGTGGGCAAAACTTCGCTCTTCTAATAAATTTGATCAACCTCTGAAACTATTCAGTAAAATGACAAAACATGAGGGATTATCAGATAGATTCTGGACCATTTTGCTAACTTGAACTTCCTGTTCTAATAAATTTGAGCACCCCCAAATTTTATGGTGAGAATTTTCACTTCATGTGATTGACGTATTGGCAGATTTATCAGATATGGCTGCATTGTATGCTCTTCTATATACATGTATATGGGAAATATAAAGTCCAAAACGGTGTGAGAATATAGATATATGCTATACCATAACCAGGTCTGGGGACAACAATGAGTTTGACCCAGCTTTTCATCTGTATTCAAGCCCTGGACAACCTGGTCTGTTGCTGAACTTTTAACAAAGACTCCGGTTTGATTTTATGGACATTGTGTACTTTAAATATGCTCCGGTGTCAAGAGAGAGAGAGAGAGAGAGAAAGAAAGAACTACATATAATACTGGTACCTGTATGTTATTATTACATAAAATCTAATATCAATGAAAACGATGGTCTTGTCTTCATTGAACCGCTTCTTCCAAGTTCCAGCAAAGACTCAAATATTGATAGTTTCATGGAGACCTGATGACACATGATTATGTACAGGCTGCAATAGGTTAACATGCAAGTAAGACTAATTCTCAGGGCTCTCTACAGGGCTTTATAACTTCAGTGAAAGATAAGTTTGATTTTATACAACTTCTGTGAAATAAATATTCAAGTGCAGCCTTCAAGTGTCTAAGGTTAATCAAAAGTACTGTGGAGTCAAACATGACTAACTAGAGGTGGCGCTTTAACCCTTGACATGCTGGAGTTTAAGCTGGCTAGAAATGTGTGGTCATTGTATTTTTACGGGGCTATGTAGACCCGTAGGGACTAATGGTCCTGTATGTAGTCGGGAAAAACTTTAGCACATTTCAATTTTGGTACGGTTGCCAGGGTGACTGGTTGTTTATTTAATTGCTTTAGGCTTTGAGAGGAAGAGCAGAAGAAAAAAGTCCTCAAGTTATTGGGCTACTGCAGATAGTTTGGTCAACTATTTTGGCTAGATTTTGTTTCACCTGGTCTATATTAGTGAAGTTAAATATTTTCTGCTATTCTTATATATGTTCATATGTCATTTTCACAGAGATTTCCTGCTTTAGAGCATGAATACAAAATGGATACTATTCAGAGGTTGATTTAGAGTGTTTTCCTGAAAGGATGTCATAAATGGCTGGTTGATAAAAACTTTATTAGAACACTTAACATATACAGAAGAAAATAGTTCAAGGCAGACTTATCATATGTTTGCCATGTTGGCAAGAAATTCTAATTTTCTAGGCTTCCATTCTTGCAGAAATTGTATACAGGGTATGTAACTTAAGGCTACCACACAAACATGCCCTCCACCAGACCCTCTATACCATTCAGAACATTGAGACATGCATGACCTAGGTCAATGGCTTGATTCACTTAGCTGATAGGGTCAATTGATAGGGTCAAAGTCCAAGTCATTATGTTTAGATAGCAGTAAAGCTGCATATACAAGTCTGCATTCAACCATTGTAAGAATTTATAACCTTCCAAACTAGGGGTGGCAGGTGGAGGTACATGTAAATAATATGATGCCATGAAAGGATAGACCCAGTCCATCTAATCATGAGGATTTTACATTGTATCTCAATATTCATCTTTTGTCATTTACTGCTGAAGGATATGCTTTCTATAATCTGAAAAAAGTAAAAATATTTTACGAATATTGGTAACATGCAGAGAAGACAGTATTTATCATTTCATCAGGTTGGTTTCATAATAAATGTCTGTCCCATCAGTCACAAGTTATTTTTTTAAATATATACATGTGTACAATTACACTAATGCACTATAGATCGTTATTGAGAGAAATATTTGAGGCTACAAATTGTATGGCTCTTCGCCATGGAACTGAACATCAAAGAGTTAGTGGAATTATTCCAACAGCCTATTTTACATTTAAATAGCCCCATTTCAAGGTACCGGTACTTGTAGAGCGAATGTGGGAAGAACCGGGTGATTTATTTGTAAAATCCGAAATGGGGACAGAAAAATAGAACTTGCAATTAGACCGTGGCATTGTAATCATGTCAGACATTCTTTGAATGGGTGAGTGACCATGAACAACTTTCTGGCAAAGACCAGTTCTTTATTTTGGCCAAGTTTTTTGGACATGATATGGATAATAGTTTGCAACATAAACCTGTTGCGTTTCAGTAGGCCTTGGCATTGTAATGATTTCATCAGACATTTTTTGAAGGGGTGAATGACCATGAACAACTTTCTGGCCAAGAACAGTTCTTTATTCAGACAATTATCATAAGAATACAATTTGAATGGATTTGTCCTTACCGCACAACAATGCTGTATACCAAATTAGAAGTGTCTAGCTGTAGCAGTTCAGCTTCTAGCCCATTAAAATAGTTATATGGATATTTTCTGTTATGTTGCCATGGAAACCATAGAAATCATCGAAATGTACCCAATTTAAACAGATGTGGCCTTTAACACACAAATGCTGTATACCAAATTTGATGTTTGAGCTGCAACAGTTCTTCTTAGAGTGTTAATGTCATTGTACGGATATTTTCCATTTCGCTGCCATGGAAACCACGAAAAGCATGAAAATGTACTCAATTGTGCATTGAAACAGCAATGTTGCATACCAAATTTGAAGTATTCAGCTGCAATGGTTCGACTTCTAGAGCGTCAACATAATTATATGGATATTTTCTATTCAGTTGCCATGGGAACCACAAAAACATCAAAATGTACCCAATTTGAATAGGCTTGTGCTTTGCCACACAGCAATGTTGCATACCAAATTTGAAATCTCCAGCTGCAATGATCTGGACTGCAGAGCATTAACATCGTTACATGGATATTTTCTGTCTTGCTGCCATGGAAACCACAAAAACCATCGAATGCTGCATACCAAATTTGAAGTCTAGATGGAACGGTTCAGCTTCTAGAGCATTAACGTCAAATTCGGACGGACATATTATCTGTCTTGTCGCCATGGAAACCACAAAAACCAGTGAATGTACCCAATTTCAATAGGCTTGTGCTTTGCCACACAGCAATGCTGCCTACGAAATTTAAAATGTCCAGCTGGAATGGTCTGGTTTCTCGAGCGTTAATGTCGTTACACGGATATTTTCCATCTTGTTGCCATGGAAACACCAAAAACCATCAAAATCATCCAATTTCAATAGGCTGATGCTTTGCCACACATCAATGCTGTATACCAAATTTGAAGTCTCTAGATGGAATGGTTCTGCTTCTGGAGCGTTAATGTCGAATTCGGATGGAAGGACTGACGGACGGAAGGTACGACGGACGGGCAACCTATACTTCATAACGGGAGTATAATTAGTACACATGTACACCAGTGGGAAAATAGTCATGATGGGATATCTTCAAATCAGATATTGCTACATGTGGATACATCGAAACACTAATAAAGAAGTGTTTAACTGAACCCAAGATATACCCTTAAATGTACACAGAAGATAAGAACATGCTAAACCCTGCAAAGGAGAATAAGGGAGAATAGCCTAGGAGATAAACATGGTTATGTGCAGTAAAGGGAAGCTGAGGTCAGATAATTATCAGATCAGCTGCTCATTGTGTTATGTGATTGTAATGAGATCTATTGAAAAAGTTTCATGAAATCATGCAGTACATTATGATCAAATGTTTCAGCACATCGGGCTCCTTCTGGTGAAGAAATCATACACCAGTTTATAGTATTTCAAGTATCATACATGACCTGATATATTGCGTTCACGAAAAAGAATACCAGATGAAAGTGGGGTTTCATCTAAAAAACATGGTGGATCAGGTCAAAAAGGTAACATGCACAATTTCACATGGTGATGTGTGGCAAATTTTCAAATAATCTAGCAAAAACTTTATGAAGAGTTGTGTTCACAATAGTAGGCAGCAGATGGAAGTGGTTCTTTTTGATGATCAAGGGGCATGAATAAAAAATCAGGGTCCGGTCGATATCCTCACATGGTGACGATAACGAGTATCAAATTTCTAAAGTATACAGCAAAAACTCTTGAGTTGTATCAAGATGACAGATGGAAGTGTTTTTCTGATGATTAAGAGGCATAACTCCGGAAAAAAACATTGAAGCAAGTCAAAAAGGTCATGTGCACATCTTCAAACGGTGATAATGTGGTGAAAACGAATCCAGCAAAAAGTTTTGTTCTCAAGAAAATGGTACCGTAGCTGATGAGAAAGTAGTTTTTTTTATCGTCAAGGCGCATAACTGCAGAGAAAAGATCATGTCAAAGAGGTCACATGCACATCTTCACATGGTGATATGTGGCAAATTTGGGGGAAGAATCCAGCAAAACCTCTGATGAGTTGCATTCATCAAAGAATGTTGATGGAAGTGGGGGTTTTTTCACAAAGATCAAGGGGCATAACTCCGGAGAAAATGTCCGATCGGGTCAAAAAGATCATGTGCATCTCTTCACGATTTGACGATAATGTGTGCCAAATTTGGGAAAGAATCTAGCAAAACCTCTTTGCCGAGTTGGTAGCTGATGGAAGTATTTTGTTATGTTTTAACGAACAAGTAATGCAGGAGAAATTGTCGGATCGCTCGAAAAGGTAACATGGACATGGGGATAATAATGTGTGGCAAATTTCAAAAGGCTCCAGCAAAACCTCTTCAATGAGTTGCGTTAATAAGAAAAGCTGATGGAAGTTTGTTTTTTTTGACGATCAAAGGGCATAACTCTGGAGAAAACATCAGATCGAGTTAAGAAATTCACATGCACATCTTCACAATGTGACAATGTGTGGCATAATTTGGAGAGAATCTAACAAAAACTATTTGTTGTGTTGCTTTTTCACAAGAAAAGTTAATGGACGGATGGACATTACCATACCATAATACAATACGTCCTGTCAAAATTTACAGGCGTATAAAAATAACACAAAAATCAGATATATCACAGTGTTGCTTTATTTTGAAAACATTTTCATCACATTACCAGCAACTGGTATAAAAATAACTGAACTGATATTTCTTTAAACTGCACACTATATTATATATAAACATAGGGGTACAACCTATTTAATTAATAATAATAATAATTACATACATGCTATATGTAGAGGGTTAATAAAGTATTAATAAGTGGTTCAGCAGGTTGTAAAACATGATAAGAATTGTCTGTTTTAATGATTCTTTATATGCAACACAACCCATTTAGTGGATAGACATCTTCTGGTTCTCGACAAAACTGCCTGATTTGGATTTTTGGTATACATAACCTGGTGAAACTGCTAGCGTAGGCAAAAAGTGACAGTCTCTCCAAGCATTTTATACACTAATGTGCTCGTCTAGTTAAGTTTCAGGCATAACTCTGCCTGGCAACAGGCATAACAGTACTCAACATAATCCTGCGATGCCATTTCAGCAGCTTACAGATTTTACATTCAAATTTGTTATCGGCATCATGCAGCACTTCAGACTGAAGGTTGTCCTCATCCTGTTTATAAATAATGTGAATGATAGAAGTGGAAATAACATGTGCACAAATCTGATGTGTCAGCAATTGTTTGTGAAATAAATATATCATTGAAAAAACTTGAACAGTTTGATAACCACATTTGGTTAACATATAAAATATCACAGAAAGTGTACATTCAGACTATATTGATATTGATCAACAACTATATATCTGCATACAGGAGATATGGAAAGTGCGTCCAGTCTGTCTATAGAAAACTGAACGAGTTAGCTTCTCAACTATTTGACATGAGCACACTGTACTTATTTACATGTAGCTGTGACATGCTGAGGGCACGACAATCTGTTCAGTAGCGCGAAACCAAAACATGTTATACCGATGATCACGGATAAGAAAAGGGAGGCAATTTCATCAACATTACAGCACGGCCCAATGGCAGGAAGTCGCTTCATGGATAGTAACATGGAGAGCAACACGAATGGAGCTAAAAGTCCGCTTTGATTTGGAGAAATATGAACTATTGAACTGAAAAAGCGGTAACTTTAGAGCTATAAATAAATTTAGCGGCAGGCCTAATGCATCAGACATGCGATGCAAGTTATATTTACCCGTACAAATGACCTCGTGTATCTGTGGAGCATGTTAATTTTCTATGACGTCCGCCCTGCAGAGATGACGCCACAACTCCTATCTACTCATATCACGACCTCGCCACTGGTCATATAGTGAAGTCACAATCAAAATGTGTTGAAGTGCTGCTATGTTTGCATGCATACGTCCTCTGCTGTTAAAAAAGTTGCCACCCCTAATTAACCACAAACGTGAAAGAGTGAGTCAGTGAGTGCATATGATTTAACATGGCTTTCAAGACTATTTCTGTTTCACACCCGGGAACCCCCATGGGTGCCCCAATTAGTCACCTCTTGTCAAGCCCTCTGAGGAGCTGAGGTTTATTCTTGCCATGACCTGGAGTGTGCACGACGACACCCCAGGTCAAACCCCGGGGCAGAACGTGAAAGAATATCGCACTATATATAAGCCCCCTTGGAGATATCATTATCCATATACCCTGGGTCTTTCACAATACAGGAGCAGAGTGACTCCGAAAATATAATAACAAAAAGCCATATATACCCAATGAACCTGTTGTAGAACTATGCCAACATTTCTGACGATTACATGAATAAATATATGTCAAAATACTGTTCTACAAAATGCTTTTTCGCTAATATTTTTGGTGTCAAATTCCTGTATTATGTAAAGTTGATCAGTGGATCCCAACACTTTTCATCCTCGCGAGCCAGTGTATCTATCAATCTGTTAGGATCGATACACTGGCTTAGTCAGTTTATACTCCTAGCAGTTCTGGATATAAATAGATCAAGGGGTTTCCTCTAAATTAACCAGCCGGTGAAAGCACTAAGCTAGCTGATTACGCCAATCCACTGCGAGGTAGGAGATTTGACAGGTTTGAATTTCGGTGCTGGAGAAACTACTTTGATGTCAGACTGAAATCAATATCGGAGGTCAAAGCAAAAACCGAAGGCTTGGTATACCGACATTCTAATACAAACCAAGCGCGGAGATAAAACGTACGAGATTGTTTAATAGGGGCAACAGCTCGGGAACTCATTCAAATCACCGAAATGTCCAGGTATTACCCTCTGAGGATTTAGGATTTACCCGGACTTGTGAAGATGAATGCTTTTGGGTCTTTCAAATAGCTGCTATTACTTGTTATTGTCACATATGTGGACAATAGTGTCTCGGGACTGAGAAAAGCAGAAACCTGGACAGAACATTTGGCACATGGATACAGATAAAAAGCACACAGTTTTCTTATGGTATTTGGCAATTGGGATGGGTCAACAACATGAGACAAATATAGTGGAGTTGTTTGGTCAGAAGAGAACACCAGAAACATGAAGAATTTATATGTTGTGAATGAATGATAATACTAAATGTCTAGTATGATTATGTACATGAAGGTCATTTGAAACAACAAATTATATCCTTTTGTTCAACAAAGTTCCACAGTTCTATAACAAGTTGGGACTTTCTATTCAGCATGCAATATTGTAGAAATATTTGTTAATACATGAATAGATTATATCTTTCAGTCACTCCGGGACACTCAATGAATTATCAAACAGTACAAGTGTGATCTCTCTATCCAACCATCATTTACAGAAAGTTTATTTCATCACAAAATATGAAGTTGTGCATCTAAAAACCCCTCAGCTCTGGGCGCCAGCCATTCTCAATGTTTTCAATTTGAACCATACCACTTTGAAGACGTCAGAAACACCAAGCAGTCAAGTGACAAATGTACAGATTGTTGAAAATTTTGCAATTAGAAATGGCCGGGCCCCAAGGTTTCTGTCCAATCCGAGAAACCGGTAGTGATTACTGGTCTCTTGATGTCTTGATGATGTACACCAAGTATTGCATCAAACACTTGCACAGTACCACAGGTATAGATTTTGCACAAATTAAAGATAGCAATCCAGTTTTCTACCTGTCTGGTCGTTGTTAATTCTAAGTTTCTTGATGTATCGATGATGTATGGTTTCAAATGAAGCAGTAAAACGCTCTATCAGAGATATAGATCATTAATGATTTTGAATAAATTAAAAATGGTCACCAAGTACATTACTGCCTAATAAGAGAAACCGGTTCTGTCATTCGTCGTAAATCTTCTGATGCATCAATGATGTGTACCAGTAGCAAGTTTCATATTGAACACTTGAACGTCATCCAAGATATAGATCATTAATGATTGTGCATAAATTAAAAATGGTTGCTAAGATTTCCGCCCAATCAGAGAAACCAGTTCTGTCATTCATCTTAAGTCTCTTGATGCATCGATGATGTATACCAAATTTTACATCAAGCACTTGAACAGTATCAGAGATACATTGTAGAGATCATTAATTATTTTGCATGAATTAAAGATGGCCACCCATCCTTTCCACCAAGCAGAGGAACTAATGTGGTTATTCATTGCAAGTCTCTTGATACATCCATGTTGTATACCAAGTTTCGTATAGAACACTAAAAAAATGGTATCAGAGATATACATCATTAAAGATTTTGCATAAATTAAAGATGGCTGCCAAGGTTTCCACCCAATCAGGGAAACTGGTTTGGTCATTCCTTCAAAGTTTCTTTATGTACTGATGATCTATACCAAGTTTGACACTAAACAGCGAGATGGTTTCCGAGATACACAAGATTAATTGTTTTGCATAAATTAAAGATGGCCGGCAGAGTTTCCACCCAATCGGTTCCAGATTCAATCTGGTTCTGGGTCACAAGCATATGGATGTGCAAATTTTGGCCGAGGGGTAAAAAAATATATCTATAAAAGAAGGGTATTCAAGTATACATGTACATTTTAATGTGAAATAAAATACGAAAAACTTAATGAATATCTATTTTATTTTAATTATTTGACTAATAGTTTACCAGGAATGCTATTTTCAGTATTTATTAGCAGTGCCTGAATTTTAACATGTTTTAATCAATTATCAGCAGTATCTGCATTTTAACATATGTATGACAGTCCCATTATAATTAACTTGTTTATACAACAGTTAATCATGCTTATCAAGGAGAAAATAAACAATCAGTAAATGTGCATATTACATGTATTAGAACAGAACTTTAACTTGTACACTTGGAGTTTCATCTATACATACATGTATATCAATTTATGTAACAACTATCCCCATACATTTCTTATGTACTTGTAAATTAAAACAAAAATAGTAAATTAAAACTAATATAACCTGTTGGTTGAGTCAAAACAGATCAGTATTATCAATCTTCATTGATATTAAATTGTACATGCATACTTTCATTTCTATATTCCAGTTATGATATAAACAAGTCCTTCCATATATCATGAATCTCAATAGAAGAGGTAAATAATTAACTGAAGCAATAAACCTAATGCATCTACGCTGTGTGTGCAAGGGAAGGAAATGGCCCTAAATCGAGAGCGGCCATCATACCAAGCCCACCCGTAATACATGTTCATTTTGTTTCAACTGTTGTGAAAGTCCAGTCATCCAGTCATTAATTCACCTCAGCAAAAACCCATTGCATCAACTTTTGAAATGTTGAAAACTGCTTTTTGGGTAAACCGGGAATTTACCAAGGCTTTTAATAATCTCAGTAATTGCTAATTATGTCTCCCCCAACTATGTTGGGGGGAGACATCTAGTGTTTGTGCTGTCTGTCTGTCTGTCTGGATGGATGGATGGATGGATGTCTGTCTGTCTGTCTGGATGTCTGTCCGTCCCCTTGCCTTGTCTGCAAGATATCTTGAGAACTACTGGATGGAATTTCACCAAACTTGGATGGAAGCTTCATTGGGATAGCCCCCTCATTTGATTAGGTTTTGGTTTATGTGCGTGCATTCATCCGTGTCCGGTGTCCGTCCGTCCGTCCATCTACTTGTACATGTATATGCAGGCCTTGTCTGCAAGATATCTTGAGAACTACTGGACGGAATTTCACCCCACTTGGATGGAAGCTTCAGTGGGATAGCCCCCTCATTTGATTAGGTTTTGGTGTGTGTGCGTGCATTCATCCATGTCCGGTGTCCGTCCGTCCGTCCATCTACTTGTACATGTATATACAGGGCTTGTCTGCAAGATATCTGGAGAACTACTGGACGGAATTTTACCAAACTTGGATGGAAGCTTCATTGGGATAGCCCCCTCATTTGATTAGGTTTTGGCGTATGTGGGTGCATTCATCCGTGTCCGGTGTCCATCCATCCGTCCATCTACTTGTACATGTATATACAGGCCTTGTCTGCAAGATATCTTGAGAACTACTGGACGGAATTTCACCCCACTTGGATGGAAGCTTTAGTGGGATAGCCCCCTCATTTGATTAGATTTTGGTGTGTGTGCGTGCATTCATCCATGTCCGGTGTCCGTCCGTCCGTCCATCTACTTGTACATGTATATACAGGGCTTGTCTGCAAGATATCTGGAGAACTACTGGACGGAATTTCACCAAACTTGGACGGAAGCTTCATTGGGATAGCCCCCTCATTTGATTAGGTTTTGGTGTATGTGGGTGCATTCATCCGTGTCCAGTGTCCGTCCATCTACTTGTACATGTATATACAGGCCTTGTCTGCAAGATATCTTGAGAACTACTGGACGGAATTTCACCCCACTTGGATGGAAGCTTCAGTGGGATAGCCCCCTCATTTGATTAGGTTTTGGTGTGTGTGCGTGCATTCATCCATGTCCGGTGTCCGTCCGTCCATCCATCTACTTGTACATGTATATACAAGGCTTATCTGCAAGATATCTGGAGAACTACGGACGGAATTTCACCAAACTTGGATGAAAGCTTCATTGGGATAGCCCCCTCATTTGACTAGGTTTTGGTGTGTGTGCATGCGTTCATCCGTGTCCGGTGTCCGTCCGCCCGTCCATCTACTTGTACATGTATATACAGGCCTTGTCTGCAAGATATCTTGAGAACTACTGGACGGAATTTCACCACACTTGGATGGAAACTTCAGTGGGATAGCCCCCCTCATTTGATTATGTTTTGGTGTGTGCGTGCATTCATCCATGTCCGGTGTCCGTCCGTCCGTCCATCTACTTGTACATGTATATACAGGGCTTGTCTGCAAGATATCTGGAGAACTACTGGACAGAATTTCACCAAACTTGGATGGAAGCTTCATTGGGATAGCCCCCTCATTTGACTAGGTTTTGGTGTGTGTCCATGCGTTCGTCCGGTGTCCGTCCATCCGTACATCTGCTTGTACATGTATATACAGGCCTTGTCTGCAAGATATCTTGAGAACTATTGGATGGAATTTCACCAAACTTGGATGGAAGCTTCATTGGGATAGCCCCCACATTTGATCAGGTTTTGGTGTATGTGTGCATGCATTCATCCGTGTCCGGTGTCCGTCCATCCGTTCATCTACTTGTACATGTATGTACAATGAAAATCGCTTCTTTGTAATTAATATTTTTAGATACGCAGCTTTGTTTAAGATACTTATTGCTACATTAATTTTACAGCACTTTCCCTTAAATTATGTGCCCATTCAAGGCAAGGTGGGAGGTTGGGGGAGACGTATGTTTTTGCTCAAAAAAACAACCAGCATAGGCTTCATGCCGGAGCGGCAACTCAAGGGTCAAAGCGGAACCTCTAGTTAATTAAGCTATTGCCATGGTAAAATGACATGGCTGAAGCCCCACAGACTCCCACTACATTAATGTACAATCTGTGGCAAAGAGACCATCAACATAGCATGTATATGTACTGCACTTTGAAGGCATTCAAGTATTACGTACGCAGCGCGGGGGAGGGGGATTTTTTCCTATGTATGCTGGGTTAAATTTTGCTTATGGGAGGAGGGTAAAAAAAATCCATTTTTTTGCGTATGTAATACTTGAATGACCCCTATACATGTATTAAAAGTTAAACTATGCCAAATTAAACTTAATGTGCTTCGAATCCCATGTTATGGCTTTAATGTTTTATATACTTCTGAGAAAAGATGCAAATATACATGATGTTCAAGTGGGTCAACATACCATACTGGTTCCTAAATTTTGACGGAAGACTAATAATGCATGTTCATCAAAAAGAAGGATGAGCTACATGTAACAAGGCAGCAGGTATTTGGCATTCGGCAGAACATTGGAATCCTCTCGATAGATTCGACCAATAAAACACAAAAGAAAAGATTTGTAAGCCATGGCATGGGTGATATTTGGCACAGGCGGAGGGGAATATGGAGATAAAAATTTAAACATCTTCGAACAACAAAATTGTTATAGCAAATGGGGATATTTGGCAAGGGAGCAGAATTGGAAATGAAATGTTTCCCTCTCAACAAATTTGACCAACAAATGCAACAGAAAGGAATTTTACAAGGTATTTGGCAAAGGTATTTGTAGGAAGGCAGGTATGGAACATATGTAATCCAATCAGCAGATTTGGCAAAAAAAATAAAACCAGTCACGATATATCCTCACAATGGGTGTTAAAACCAGTCACGATATATCCTCACAATGGGTGTTAAAACCAGTCACGATATATCCCCGCAATGGGTGTTCTGTCTGTGAGTACCAGATTTATTCTGTGGCACATGAGAGTGAAGGTGATTAATCACACACAGACATCTCAAACAATTGATATCCCATGAATATGTAACTGACATTTACCAGGATCTCTCTGTAACTTAATTTGATGAAGGAAGCCACAGAGCATGAATCTCTCCAGTTTATTTCTTTCTTTGACAGATACCAATATTTTGTGTTATCGTGATATTTGCCAATGAATGGTTCCTGTCCAGATAATTGTGAAGCCAGACACATTCACTAGTAAGGGGTATTATCAGACACACTTCACTTCACAGGCTGCAATACAGGGCCAGCACTGGTCTGCGGATTGAGGGCATCACAGGAACTGCCGGAGATAGGTGCAAGCTCACTGCCATAATATGACAGGAGATGACATAGGTCTTCCTTGTGAGTCCATTTTTGTCGGGCATGGTGAAAATCTGATATTGTGTACACCATGGAGACGTTTAGATACACAGAAATTGACTTACAGAGACCCTGACGGACAAGATCATGATGACGTAATGTCCCAGGTTTTGGTAGACAACCAATCCATTCTGTCTCTCTCTCTTTCTCTAGTTGAGCCATGACCATTATTGTGGAAAATTCGAAGCAGGGATTATTGTACCGTGCTTTGGTAGAACTGTGCTAGAACTATCCAAAATCAGCCGCCACATCAAGCTTCTTCTGCTGTAACAGCTGCTTTCATTGATGGCTCAGAGGTCACCAAATTGACCGACAACTGGGATTGCTGACTCCCCACAGACAGTCGTGGGTTACTGTGCTGTAGTGACAATACAGACACGTGATTGGTCAACCGGGATGTCCTAGAGGATCCGGACGAGCGAGCTGTGAGATTCCCATCCTCCGGAAGGTTGAGGTTGGACCCTGAGCTTCGTCTGTTGGATGCTTTCTCAGGGTCTTCCACGCTCACCGTGGTGTCGGGCCGTAACATTGTCTCTTTATACTGGTCTTGACTTGGACTGATCAGACTTACTCGTCCCTCCCTGAGAAAAAGGAAATGTTCATTAGTCCAGTCCACTGAAACAATATCTAGTGTGAATCTAATATATATTAAAGTGGATTTTAGGTAAACCGCTATTCTGCATGTCATGAACTCTTCCCACTCAATTTGGGTAAAAGAATTATTCATCATGAAACTAATTGCAACATTGGAAAATTTAAATGCATGGTGTGCATTAATGGATTTGGGAAAGTAATGTACAACTAACACACATGAGGAAAACAGATAAGTAGGTCCGCCATGTATGATACCGTCAATCGGATACAGTATGCGTGCAATATACTTGCTCCTTTTCAATACTTGGTTGAATGGTTCCCCACACATAGACTAGTCCCCATGTTGTAAGGGATTGACGTATCATACATGACGAATAGACCAACAAATGTGTGAATTTTCTCATGTGTGAATATATCTTTCTACATTGTATCTTGATCCATTAGACCAAGACTAATACGAAGCTGCACATCTGAAAACCCCTCGGCTCTGGGCGTCAGCCAATCACAATGTATTCAATTTGAACCAAGATGTCAGGAACACCAAGCATTCAAGTGACAAATATACAGTTTATCACAAATCTTGCAATTAGAAATGGCCCCTATTAAAGGTTTCCGTCCAATCAGAGACATCGGTATTCATTACATATTCTGTTGATGCATCGATGATGTATACCAAATTTACACTGAGCATTTGAACGATATCAGAAATAGAGATCATTAATATATATATATAACTTTATTTATCGAGGGTAACTGTCAGTTACAAAAACTGTTCTTCCCAGAGGCCCTCCAGAGATACATGTAATAATGAACAAATCACATGAAATATAACATAAAATACATAACAGAATAGAATATATACAGGTGTATGAATAGATTTAACAATGAGTAAATGATATGGCGGGACATTCCAGTAATCACACTAAACATCTGTATTTTGGCTCCTGATTGTGTTCATAAGTCTTGACTTGAAAGCATTGAGGGATGGGGCATCCTTGAGATGTTTGTCAAGATTTTGTATAAATTAAAGATGGCCGCCCATCCCTCCCGCCACTCAGAGGAACTGATGTGGTTATTCATTGCAAGTCTCCTGATACATTGATGCTGTACATGTATACCAAGTTTTGTATGGAACACTGAAATGGTATCAGACATATAATTAAAGATGGCCACCAAGGTTTCCGCCCAATCAGAGAAACCAGAACTGTCATTTATTGTAAGTCTCTTGATGCATCGATGATGTATACCAAATTTTACATCAGCACTTGAACGTTATCAGAGATAAATAATGATTTTGCATAAATTAAAGATGGTCGCCCATCCTCCCGCCACTCAAGAGGAACTGATGTGGTTATTCAGTACAAGTCTCTTGATACATCGATGCTGTATACCAAGTTTCGTATAAAACACTCAAATGGTATCAGAGATATACATCATTAAAGATTTTGCATAAATTAAAGATGGCCGCCAAGGTTTCCACCGAATCAGGAAAACTGGTTTGGTCATTCCTTTAGAGTTTCTCGATGCATCGATGATCTATACAAGTTTCTCACTGAACAGCGAAATGGTACCCGAGATACACAATATTAATGGTTTCGCATAAATTAAAGATGGCCACCAAAGTTTCCACCCAATCGGGTCCAGATTCAACAGGGTTCTGGGTCATGAGCATATGGATGTGCACTTCAAGTTTGGTGTGCCTAGGGTAAGTAGTTCTAAAGATATCTTGGTAAGGGAGCGTGTCAAAAGCTTTCACGTTCAAACCGAAAGAATGCGTCAGAAATTGAACAGGTACTCGTTCTTTTTCTCCAAGCAAACGAACGTCAGGCAGTCAGAAAATGAACACTACCACGTCAGAAAAAGGAGCGTCAGAAAAAGAACGTTCTTTTTCGAGCGTTCAAATCAGTATGGCTTATTGATAGGCGTCAGAATTCGCTGAAGGGCTCACAGTGCAGCTATGGTATAGACTCTTATTAGAACAAAAAACACTCCAAAAAGGCAGCACTTTTGAGACTTCACTGTATTTATTTTGCATGAGCTTTCGTGTTGGGGGTTTTTTTTTTAAAGAAAACGAGAACTATTTAAAACTTCGACAAAGAAATATCGCAATACTGATTTTGTTTTATTAACATTACGATATTGTGACCAAATATCGTAAAGAACGATACAATAATCGGGTGAATTGTGTGAACAAGTGAGTGAATTATGCTCCTTAAAATGTTCATATTTTGAAGAAATTTGATTGACGAATAAAGACTTCCTTATGATGGAAAAGTTGCTGAATTAAGCCCCTCAAATTTATCATCTTTTGAATTAGTATAAGAGACTAATAAAGACTTCGTTATGATAGAAAGCCATACATTATTATTTTAAGTAACACATTTGACAGATCTTCAATGTTAATATATTTGTTCATCGTATATGCTAAACCCCTCGCTGTCCCTCATTGACCTGCACGACCTGCACTGTATATTGATGTGTGTGAGGCACTTAGAGGCCCTGGAAGGGGGCAGAGTTCAAACTTTGTCGGGTGACGTTCCCGGGTATATCTAGTTGTAACGTGTGTGCTAGTGAATTGCATCCGATTTCTTCACAGCAACTGAATTCTCCGTATGGGAAAAGCAAGACGCATTCGCGATTTTCCTGGCAGGCCATATTACTGACACAACAGCATTTGAAACCTCTGTTTAACATTATTGTTTCAATTTATTACACACCTTGCAATTCGTTATATTTTCAGGTGAAGCGGACAATAATCAACCGACCATTATTTGACGTCTAAAATGAGCCATCACGAAAAGCCTTCCCTTATATGTGTTGTAATTTTGGACAGATGTACATATAACGTTGATTCTATTATCGTATTTTGCTCAATAAAGCTCTGAAGAATCACATGATCGATATAAGAAATCTGGACTACATTTCTCAAGCATTATTTTTTTGTGCATAAAAACATGAAGATCACAAACATATCTAATAGCATGTACGAGAAAGATGCCGTATTTTCATTATTATCATCGTTAAAGTCAACTTTATATGAAACAAACTTGAAATGATTGATGTGTTCACATTGCACGACGTAATAGTATAACCCCTCAGAGCCCCTCAATTTCCAACTGAAACGCCAAGCCTTGACAGGCTCTCCTTTGATATTTAAATTGTCAATGGCTACATTGTTTTGAGTCCTGACTCCCCTCATCAATGTAACAATCTGTGTTCACATTTACCTGGAGGTGTGAGATATCTTTGCAAATGAAGTGTTTAGTTTATTTTTAGCATGTCCAGCTGTGAAGTACCTGTGCAGCATATTTGTTTTAATAGTCTTGCCACGCTTCACACCTTGTCCTTCAGAGAAAACTACATGAACTGAAAGAATCCAAAGTCAGGATAGGGGTGTGCGGGATGGAAAGGTTACCAGCAGAGGGAATTACACTGTAGTACTCTCTGCTAAATCAAGATAAGAGGGTCCAATACTATAGGCTACAGAGGGAATCTGACCTGCATGAAATTTTGAGTGAAACCGGAGAGTCCACGTAAGATAAAGGGACCACAGAGACAAACAACATTATGTGTGTAAATTTTTAGCTGTGTATGCTTTTTTTGAAGAGGACATCAATCTTTATTTTCAAGGGTTTTCAGAACAAATAAACATGATCTTCTCTTCCTTTTCCTTACGAACCCTCTGCGATGATTTAGGGATTACCTGGACTTGTGCAGATTGGTGATGCCTTGTAAACCACGTCATGTGCAGCATGCAAGTTTCACCCAGACTAGAAATGACAGTTATTCATATGCAAATGAGATCGTCTGTAACAACATGCCTGGGGAATACTTTGCCCCTTCTGAAGCCCAGATTCAGCTCTGTGTGGGGATGCACCATTCACCAGCAAGAGGCAATTGAAGGGGGTTTCTAAATTACGTTGCAGTATCACGGGTTTGTGTCATACTGTGAGGCCCCTGTTCGTCCCGTATATAATTTTCACAACGCCCTCATTCAAACTTGTTCTATCTTGGCTTTGAAGGCTTTTAACGGAAGAAAAGGAATGGAATATCCTATGTAGCATTGTGATAGTTTCACGAGGTCAAATTGTTGAATTGAAGGGTCGACAACAGCATTTTTATCGAACCGGTCGGTATCAACGGCGGATTTGGGATAGCCAGCGAAAACGACTTGTAAAAAAACCCGAGAGATCCTGAAGGATCTTGGCGCCCACCATTGTCTGATAATTGTAAGCTACAAGAGGATCTTTTTGTCCATTGTTACTAAGAACAAACAATTGATTTGTAATTTTGTTTGCAGAATTTTGAATTTATTTTGAGCGAAAAAAGGATACGGGAAAACACCAAGATATTATCTTTATAAGTTTCAGGAGTTTCAAGATTTCTAGAAACTGTACTTGACATGTTGGTTGTTATAGTACAAGTGAAATGAGCAAAGTTAGAGAAGTCTGAAACTGAATGTCAGGAGGATCCTTCGTCTTCGTTTTGTAGTATTTTTTTTTTTTGCACGGGTCATCATTGTGTATTTTAAGCGAAGACAAATCTTTTTGACAATTTGGCATGAGCTATGAAACATACGTAGGCCTACCTAAGATTTTATAATTAGGAACGAATGCTAATTCTGTTCTGCTTACTGGGCTACTTTAAGATATCTCTTTTGAGATACCATGCTCTAAAATAGCAAGGTGGTACCGATACACAACTTAATACTGAAGGGATACGGTCCCTGCAGTTATGTTGAAACTTTGAAAGTGTCTGAATCCTGATTATCTCCGTTGGATCGAAACACGCAGTACCGATAGTCTACAGTTGTCGAGTTGTGACGTTGAGTCACAAGAGTGACATCCCTCATGTAGCCGACCCATCGGCAGAGGAAACGGTGGGGCAGTTCACTTGCAACGGCATGGACTAAAGTAAACTGATTTAAAATTTGAAGAAATACATTTTAATTCAGAATCATTTGAACTCCTTGATATAGATGGTGGAAGTATGGATATTCTCTATACTCAATATATAGAATATGCCCCACCGTTTGATCCGCCGACTCTTGTGATGCAATGTCACAACTCGGGAATACCTTATTAATTTGAAGCGTAACTTGAATTGGACCACAAAAAGATATCTTGCACAACTAGGCCCCATGTGGGACCGGTGTACCAAATTTCAGAAAGATCCATGAATTAGTTCCTGAGAATTCACGATCATGTTTCAAGGGGAAATTCAAGATGGCCGGCTGGCCGTCATATTGGATTTTCGAATCGGACCAAAAAGGTATCTTGCACAACTAGACCCAAATGGGAACCTGTGTACCAAATTTGAGAAAGATCCATGCAGTAGTTCCTGAGAAATCGCGATAAAGTTTCATGGGGAAATCCAAGATGGCCGCCTGGTGGCCATATTGGATTTTCGAATCGGACCAGAAAAGGTATCTTGCATAACTAGACCCCAAGGGGAACATGTGTACCAAATTTGAGAAAGATCCATGCAGTAGTTCTTGAGAAATCGCGATAACAAAGTTTCATGGGGAAATCCAACATGGTCGCCTGTTGGCCATATTGGATTTTTGAATCAGACCAGAAAGGTATCTTGCACAACTAGACCCCAAGGGGAACCTGTGTACCAAATTTGAGAAAGATCCATCCAGTAGTTCCTGAGAAATCGCGATAACAAGGTTTCATGGGGAAATCCAAGATGGCTGCCTGGTGGCCATATTGGATTTTCGAATCGGACCAGAAAAGGTATCTTGCACAACTAGACCCCAAGGGGAACCTGTGTACCAAATTTGAGAAAGATCCATTCAGTAGTTCCTGAGAAATCGTGATAAGGTTTCATGGGGAAATCCAAGATGGCTGCCTGGTGGCCATATTGGATTTTCGAATCGGACCAGAAAAGGTATCTTGCACAACTAGACCCCAAGGGGAACCTGTGTACCAAATTTGAGAAAGATCCATGCAGTAGTTCCTGAGAAATCGCGATAACAAGGTTTCATGGGGAAATCCAAGATGGCTGCCTGGTGGCCATATTAGATTTTCGAATCGGACCAGAAAAGGTATCTTGCACAACTAGACCCCAAGGGGAACCTGTGTACCAAATTTGAGAAAGATCCATGCAGTAGTTCCTGAGAAATCGCGATAACAAGGTTTCATGGGGAAATCCAAGATGGCTGTCTGGTGGCCATATTGGATTTTCGAATCGGACCAGAAAAGGTATCTTGCACAACTAGACCCCAAGGGGAACCTGTGTACCAAATTTGAGAAAGATCCATGCAGTAGTTCCTGAGAAATCGCGATAACAAGGTTTCATGGGGAAATCCAAGATGGCCGCCTTGTGGCCATATTGGATTTTCGAATCGGACCATAAAAGGTATCTTGCACAACTAGACCCCAAGGGGAACCCGTGTACCAAATTTGAGAAAGATCCATGCAGTAGTTCCAGAGAGATCGCGATAACAAGGTTTCATGGGGAAATTCAAGATGGCCGCCTTGTGGCCATATTGGATTTTCGAATCGGACCGAAAAAGGTATCTTGCACAACTAGACCCGAAGGGGAATCTGTGTACCAAATTTGAGAAAGATCCATGCAGTAGTTCCTGAGGAATCGCGATAACAAGGTTTCATGGGGAAATCCAAGATGGCCGCCTTGTGGCCATATTGGATTTTCGAATCGGACCATAAAAGGTATATTGCACAACTAGACCCCAAGGGGAACCTGTGTACCAAATTTGAGAAAGATCCATGCAGTAGTTCCTGAGAAATCGCGATAACAAGAATTGTTTACGGACGGACGCCGGACGAAAAGTGATTTGATGGTGGGCTAAAAAAGCCAACATACGTATTTTCTTATAGAAACAAAGATCAATTAACAGTTCTCTATTTTACAACATTCAATGATTTCAGATAATTTAAGATAACATCTCCAGGTGGCGACAAAACACTGAAGCCGTGACGGGGACAAGGAGGCCCCTAACAGAGAAACAGTTTTATCATTGTCCTTCCATATATCATCCGTTTATTGAACAAAATCGCAGGCATCGGACACACCACTCTAGGTTTTACAGAATGCACTGAATACATGTATATAAACAATGCAAAGCACATGTCAAGTTACAATAAATTCTATAACAGAGGAAGGCCGCGCTGCTGGAAAGTAGATTTGACCCGGTTCCAGATTCAATAGGGTTCTGGGTCACGAGCATATGAACATGCACTGCAAGTTTGGTGTGCCTAGGGTAAGTCGTTCTAAAGATATCTTGGTAACGAGAAAGCTGTGACGGACAGACTGACGGACAGACGGACGGACGTAACGATGACAATACCCTTCAACCAAAATGGGTTAGCCCATCTTCATACACCAGTCGACTTCTCCATTAATATAAATAAACAGGAAACTTCAATGACCTCAAAGCTATTTGAATTCTGAAACTTGCCGTATGAGTGGGTTATTTATTGGCTGTTGTGTATCTGGCCACCCCTACCACAATATCAGGAGGAATGATGTAATATACTGAAAGAATATGTCAACCTACATAGTCATTAGGTATGTTCTGATTGGTTCGTGTAGATGAGATTTACACCTTGGATTGTGACTGCTTTTGTCAGTGGTCCGATCTATCAAGGCTAATTCTGGTGTGAATGGAGAAGTCGTCTTGTGTATGAAAGTGGGTTAGCCAAGATAAGGTTTAATCTATTGGCACCATTCAGAAGTGCTACCCTGTGTACATTTATTACAATAATACACCGAACAGTTAACAGTTTATCAAACTCACTCTATAGGTGGAAGTCCAACCCTTTTGTAATGCTGCCAGCCCTCTTCAAATGAACTGGACAGCTTCCCATTCTGGGTATAAGAACGCAATACCTTCATCAAATACGGATATGTACGACACCTGCGAAGACAAATTAGAAATGATATGTTTGACAAGTAGGCCCTACATTGGGGCAAACACAACTGTCATAAAAGCCTAATCATTTCATGAGAACTTTCTCAGCATGTGTCAGTTTAATAGTAGAATAATGTCAAAATCATCTCACAGATCAGGCAAGTGTGATGGGTGCAGTGGACATATATGAAAGCTGACATGAACCAGCTGCATGAACACCAAAACCTCAATTCATTAGGTTATTCCAATGTAGCTCCCTTGGCCTTTCAACCTGCATGTAACCTTTCACCATTACAGCAAATTATATCCCTGTCAGTGGATGTGGGACAGCATATTAGAATATAGGTTTATCAGCAACTCTAGCAAGTGCTGATCTTGTTGAGTACATGTAATAACAGAATAATAATATTCTCACCTGCCAAGCAGCTGTCTCTCCCCAGTGTGGTTGTAAGAGAGATAACCCAGAGCTATGGCGGCACTACCTCTAACCCGCTCAGCCTTGGAGACCAGCAGTCTGCACAGATGGTCCACAGTCTGTATGGCAATGATGGCATTTGGCACACCTAGATTAACAGTACACCATAAGAGGTTGAATTCAGGATTTTTCGATGGAATCATAATTTACCGCCTTTAAAAACTCTAATTGTGGCTAAGGCATATTCAACAATTACATACGCAAAAAATTTAGATTTGTTTTACCGCATGCAAAATTTAACCTGGAATACATTGGGGAAATCTCAACTTTTTGACCCCTCCTCTCCCCCCACGTCGCATACATAATAGTTGAATGCCCCCGCTATGGTTATTCTGAATTGTGTTGCCTTCTACTGATGCCCTGGCAATATCTTGATATACATGTAGTCTTCATCTTTCAACATGTTCAAAGAGATCACACAAGAGTGCCCATTGTACCATGGTGAAGTGCCCATTGTACCACGATGGAGCAGTGCCGCACCCAAGTAAAACCAAACCAAATCATCAAGAAACACAGAGCTAGATAAGCTATAGACAACAGATCTAGCTGACTTGCACATGTACCCATACTTACACATGTAACCTTAAGGACTTCTTCATTATTATGCAACACTGTAGCAATTTGGCAACATCATTCCAAGAATATTTCACAATGTTGTTGAACTGTTTTTGCAATGTTGTTGCACATTAACACACTCTAAAGAAGCAACATTGTAATTAAAAACTGCACTGGGAAGATTGTTTCTAATGAGAGAAATAACATTGGTAAAGGGCATCCTAAAGGATTTTTTAATGAATTTGTCCACTTCAAATGTAATTCCCAAAATTCCATGTTTATTGATAAAAATCTTATCTGAAGTCAACGTTTTTAACTGCACCCATACATACCAGCCCTCGTGTGTGCCAGCCTGGCAATACAATCCGAGGCTAGGGCAAGGATACGATCAGAGTGCGAGTCCTGTAGGAGGTCTGACAACAGTTTAATTCCTACAGCTGATGAGTTGGCCTGTTCCTCATCAGGGATGATTCTCGACAGCACCACAACCTGTAACAAATCATCCATATATGACAAACGTATTGCCCATATTGGAAGGAATATGCTATCTTCGAGTCTGGGTCTTGTCTGGAAGAGGCTACCCATACACAAGACATTCATAAGGAATTTTGTGGAACCACCATCCCCTGTAATGCTTTCTACCCGAAGACAAATAAACGGTCCATCCCTATGCTTTATACCTGAAGTCAAACCACCAGCTACCCTTGTAATGCTTTCTAACCACCAACCTAATGTTATGCTCTCTATCTGAAGCCAAACAACCATACACTCACTGTAACGCTTTCTACCTTAAGTCAAACAACCACCTACACATGGCTCTCTAGTTGATGTCAAACAACCAACTACACACTGTGATGCTAGCTGTGAATATCACAATGTCCATCTTCTCCAGCCAAGTCGACATTGACGTACAGAGCTTTGCGATGTAGTTGACTTGGCTGGTGAAGATGTACCATGTCAGCCAGTTTGCCAAAATCATGGAAAATCAGTTTTCTGCCCAGCAAGGCAAAGAAGTCAAAACATAAACATATCCGTGTACTGTTTATTTATATAGAGAAACTTCAACGGATCTTAGAAACACACTGGTAAGTCGAATATAAATGCATAAATTTTATATGAATTATTATCATCGACGTTGGAAATTGAAACCAAATCGAGTGAGGGAATATGATTTGCTTTCAACACTATTTCAGTCATATCACGACATATGGTTCCTATCCCTTCTCACACCCGGAAACCACACGGGTCACCGGGTCCTATTCCTAATTTAACACCCAGGGCCCCAAAGTTGGGGTCCTATTCCTTTTCACACCCGGGAATCCCATGGGTGCCCCAGTTAGTCGCCTCTTACGACAAGCCCTCTGAGGGGCTGAGGCCTATTCTTATCATGACCTGTGCCCAACGGGGCTGTCCAAATCAAAAATCATCAGGTGACCTTGGCTGATATTTTAAAAACCATTTCCCCGCCATGTGATCTCTTTATCAATCGAATAAAAAGTGGAGGTCTTTGATCTGCCTTTTTTATATGAAAAGCTTTGAGTGTCTCTATCCCCATAGGTTTCTAATATTTGTGACATTACCTCCCCTGATAACGTCTCCTATCAGAAAAGGTGATATGTGACATTGGAAGAGTTATTATAGGGTGAAAAAACCCGGAGTAATGATGTCGCCAACGTTGTTTGAGGCACACATCCACCAAAACATTATATTAGGTGGGCATGCAGCTAGCATTACAGTGTGTAGTTGGTTGTTTGACTCCAGCTAGAGAGCAGTGTGTAGGTCGTCGTCTGACTTCAGGTAGAAACAAGCAGCCAGAGGATGCTAGGTCCCCCGCCAAAATGGCAGTAATATTTAAAAGCGTTGTCGGCCTCAGGGGATATGCATATACTTCACAGGCGCAAGAAGCAGAAGGGTCTTTCCACCTCCCCAGGTTTTGAGATCAACTCAAAATGTCTGACTGAATGTTGATTGCTGTTGTAATATAGTTTCCACATGGTGTAGCACTAAAATTATGTCACCAAAATGCAACCCCAAGGGACATCTCATGGCATATTATCTGCAAACCAAATTTGACCAGAATCTGAAGGCTTCCTATTGCCCAGAAACCAAAGTTAGACTTAAATTTGCCACCAGGTGTCACCACTTGTAGGTGCAAGCGGGCAAAACGCAATCCCAAACGACATCTCATGGCATGGTATCGGATCTGGATCTGGAGAGGGGTCATCAAGTTATTGCCAGGAAACCAAATTTAGATGGCACCACCTGTAGGCGAAAATGTGCGAAACACAATCCCAAGTGACATCTTATGGCATATGAATACCAAATTTGAGAAGAATCTGATGAGCAGTTGTCAAATTATTGCCCGGAAACAAATTTAAGATTTTTCCACCAGGAGGCGCCACCTGTAGGCAGAAGCGGGCGAAATACAATCCCAAGGGACATCTCATGTCATGGTATCTGCATACCAAATTTGAAAAGAATCCGACGAGGGTCCTCAAGTTATTACCCGGAAACCAAATTTAGATTTTGACACCTGGTGGCGCCACCTCTAGGTGCAAGTGGGAGAAATGCAATCTCAAGCGACATCTTATGTCATGGTACATTCATACCAAATTTAAGAAGAATCCGATGGGCAGTTCTCAAGTTATTACCCGGAAACAAATTTGTGATTTTGCCACCAGGTGGCGCCACCTGTGAGTGCAAGTGAGCGAAAGGCAATCCCAAGCAACATCTCCTGGCATGGTACATGCATGCCAAATTTGAGAAGAATCCGATGAGCATTTCTCATGTTATTACCCAGAAAGGTAGGGTATTTCAAAAGAATCCGACCAAGTGTTTCTAAGTTATCGCTTGCAGCACAAAAGAATGGAATGAACCCTAGTGGTGCCACCTCCGGGCAGATTTTGCTGAAACGCAACACCAACCGACATTTTGTCGCAAGGAATGCATTTGCCAAATTTTGGAGGAATCCGACAAATTGTTTGGAAGTTATCGCTTGCGAAGGATTTGAACGGACATCCATGGAAAATTGGAACAAGACCCAGTAGCACCACCTACAGGCGGATTTTGCCGAGATGCAATACCAACCGACGTCTTGTCGCAAAGAATGCAGGTGCCAAATTTTGGACGAATCCGACAAAGCATTTGGGAGTTATCGCTCGCGAAGTATTTGAACATACATCCACGGACATCCACAGAAGATTGGAACAAAAGGCAGTGGCGCCCACCTTCAGGCGGATCTTGCTGAAACGCAATACCAACCGACGTCTTGTCGCAAAGAATGCAGATGCCAAATTTTGCAGGAATCCGACAAAGCATTTGGAAGTTATCGCTTGCGAAGTATTTGAACAGACATCAACAGACATCCACGGACACAAAGAAGCAAGAACCATTTTAAAGTCCCCGGCCGCATTGCGGCTGGGGACAAATAGTACTGTTTCCTACCTGAATTCAAACAACCACCTACACAATGTGATGCTTTCAACCTGATTTTGAACAGCTGCCCACTCAATTAACTCTGCTTGTGATATGTGGTGGTTTTCCTATCACAGCTCGGATTCAATGTAGGTTTAAATCCATCAACCTGTGTGGGGCTTTCAATCTCTGTCATTCATGAATATGATAAAGGGGAGAGAAATATGATACGTTTTTGACCGATCTGTGCTTCTTCTTCCATGTACCACCTCTCATGACTGTTTTGAGGCTCACAATTTGTAAGAAAACACAAATTTTCATTCATCAGCCTAAAATTTTTTACCTCTTTTTCAAGATTCTGATGTAATTTGGCCTAGAGATTTGTACAATGTGACGTTTCTGATCACGTGACTGAACATGCAGAGCTAAGTGGTTTACATTCAGCAAAGGATCAATTTCTGATCAGGTGAGCAGAAAGGTCAACCACGTTCTGCGCATGTCCCTGTCAACCTTATGCTAATACAGAGAAAGAAACAGGGTATTCTTGACAAAATCCATGTTTGAAGGCAGATTCCATCCAACCAACTGCGTTATTTGGAATAGGTGGTTATGGTGCTGGAGATGCCAAATCTTATTATTTATTAGATAAGATACTTTGTGCCTCTGTCCCAATTTCCCATGTCATGCACAGTGAAAGATATAGGCCGACCATGTCTCCTTCTGTTTCTTTTATGGTTCAGTCAAATACCAATGCCGGTACCTGGGCTGAAAGGGTCTGACCTATGATCTAATTAACATCAAAAACTAATAAGATCCTTTCAGCGAGTGTTTCTGGGCTACACACCCAATCAACCTGGTGTGTAATATGGTTGAAACAGAGCCTCTTTATCATAGATAAACTTTTGATAAACCAATTTGTTCAAGTGAATTATTTGATCACGACACAACACAAGGACTATTGAGAATATTAATAATATTTAGGGCTAAAGCAGTACCTGAAATGCTGCATTACATCTGAAGAATTCATCCTCTGACTGAAGAAATGGGACAAAACAGTTGAAGCGAACTCCTCCCTGCTCCCCGACCTCACGCTGTCCTGTGATGTTGTTGTATGCAAATGTGGCCAGTGCTCCACCAGCCAACAGCCTTACCATGTCATTATCGGAATACATCATTTTCAGGATACGTACGAAGCTGAAATCAACGTTTTTGTGGATCTCCGCAGATATGTCCTGATTCCCTGAAAGCAAGAACAAATCATGTCCATGCACCTATAAATGTTATATCGCTGATTTTAGGAAACTAACAACATGCACTGAGAACATTACGAAGCCTGAACTACAAATTATGATGCTTGTCTGATAAATATACCGTCTTTTCTGAATACATTCATTAGAAAATACATATGCATACATACAGTGTACCAGGGTCAGGAGGGAGAAGTTATAGCTTTGCTTGATACACTAGACTGACCCGGCTAATAATGGCACTTCTTGCAGCCACCCTGGCCAATAAACTGACCACATCACACACATTGACATTTGTATTTTTACTGCGAGATATATGTAAAACCCATTCTATGGAGGGAGAAAGAGCAAATGAGAGCATGCAGACTTTTTTTGTCAATATTGACTGTCCTATGAAAGTATTGTCTTTCTATCTAGAACTAGATGGAGTTATATCAGAATAATTGTTAAACTTCAGTAAGTTGTTTTTCTATAGAATTTCTCATTCAATTTAAATATAAATTTGCAGTCATTCAAATTAACAAATATACCTGTGTTACATATATACATTTTTTTTCTTTCTTTTTTTTCACATAAGTGCTACCTCTGAATCTTGATTGGTGCCAGTTAAATTTCCAGTTTGAGGCACTAACTTTCAATATACTCTGAAACATTCATAGGCACATTTCAATACTGATTTGCAAATGTTATGTTATGTTATGCTAATGTTAATTTCATGTCCCCACCCACAATGGGCAGTAAACGCCCTTTTCATAGTTCCATAGGTCTTTTGTCAATTGTCCCAATCCCATATTCATCCTGTTTAATGGTCTTCCAACTGAAAAATGTTCCCATCTCCCAAAGGGCAATGCCTTTGCTTTTGGTTAGATCACCAGGATATCCTGACAAAGTGCCATGACCTAAAAAAACTGTGGTTATTGTTCAATGATGAAAATAGTCACACACATACATGTATGTTGTTGTATGTAAATGTGATTTTCTTGTTTCCTACCCCAAGAGGTTTTTTGTTAAGACACTTTGTCCAGCTCTTAACCAAAAACATAATTTGGCTCCCAAGCCTCATTTTGAATTGTTTGTTCTTTTAGGTTACTCTTGGTGACCCCATCTGGGATAACTGGGGGATGATGATTTGAGAACAGCTGGTGGCTAATCTGAGAACAGCTGGTGGCTAATCTGAGAACAGCTGGTGGCTAATCTGAGAACAACTGGGGGATGACAATCTGATGATAATGGGGAAAGATATGAGGCAACTGGGGTATGATGATCTGAGGACAACAGGAGGATGATTTGATGACAACTGGGCATAATCTGATGACAACCAGGGAGGGGACGATGATGACAACTGGAAGCTTATCTGATGAAAATGGGGATGATGTGACGACAATGGGGGGGGTGATCTGGAGGCTAATCTAAAGAAAACTGGGGCTGATCAGTGATCTGAGGACAACGGGGAGGGGAGTGATCTGATGACAACGGGGGAATGATCCGATGACTGGGAGCTGATCTGGTGACAACGGAGAGATGATCTGATGACAACTGGGGGATAATCTGATGACAACGGGGAGGGGGTGATCTGATGACAACGGAGGATGTTCCGATGATGACTGGGAGCTGATCTGATGACAACGGAGGGATGATCTGATGACAACTGGGGGATAATCCGATGACAACGGGGAGGGGATGATCTGATGACAACTGAGGGGTGATCTGATGACAACGGGGAGGGGATGATCTGATGACAACAGTGGGGATGATCTGAACACTGGGAATGATCTGATGACAACTGGGGCTGATAGTCTGAGGACAACTGGGGGATGATGTTCTGATGACAACTTGGGACTGATCTAAGGACAACTGGAAGGGATGATCTGATAACAACTGATCATCCCCCAGTTGTCATCAGATCCCCATCTCCCAGGTGTCTCCAGATTATCCCCCTAGTTGCCCTCACATCCACATCACCCAGTTGTCCTCGGATCCTCTCCCAGTTGTCCTCATATCATAATCCCACAGCTGTCCTCATATCATAATCCCCCAGTCATCCCCAGCTTATCCTCAAGTTGTCATCAGATCATCTCCCAGTTGTCCCCAGATCATCCCCAAGTTGTCCCTAGATCATTCCCCAGTTGTGTCCAGATCTCCCCCAGTTGTCCTCCGATCATCCCTTAGTTGTGCTCAGTTTATCCCCCAGTTGTCTCCAGATCATTCCCCAGTTGTGCCCAGAGCATCTGCCAGTTGTGCCCAGATCATCTTCCAGTTGTGTCCATATCATCTGCCAGTTGTGCCCAGATCATGCCCCAGTTGTCCCCAGATCATACCCCAGTTGATCCCAGGTCATCTCCCAGTTGTCCCCAGATCATCTCCATTTGTCATTTCCAAGTCGACAAAACCCTACTACTCACTCACTCAGAACTCCCCACCCTAATATCGCCCATCTCCAGATCATCCCTCAGTTGTTCCCAGATCATCAATGAGTTGTTCCCCAAATCAGTAACGTTGTCCTCGAATCATCCCCCACTTGTCCCCGGATCTTCCCCCAGTTTTCCCCAGATCATCCCCCAATTTGACATAACACTCCATGCTGATATCTCCCAACTTCAGATCATCCATCAGTTGTTCCCAGGTCACCCATGAGTTATTCCCCAGATCATTAACCTTGTCCTCAGATCATCCCCCAGTTGTCACCGGAACACCCTCACCAGAACATATCCCATCCCCATCTCATCCCTCATCTCATCTCTGTTCTAAGATTATCCTTGGGTTGTCTCCCATGTCCTCAGATCATCCCTCAATTGTTCCGAGCATTTACGTTGTCTTTTTGTCCTCAGATCACCCCCAATTGTCCCCAGCTCATCCCCCAGAACATCTCCCCAGAGCACTGCCATGTCATCACCAGAATAATCGGCAAATGTTCTCTGTTGATTATCCCCAAACCATCCTGATTCCAGATCACACAGCGTTGAGTTATATAAATCCCCAGACATCTCCCCATCATTCCCGATTGAAATTCAAGACACAATTAACTCTGGGAAGTAACAGGAACTTGATGAAGTCATGTCTAGCACTGACATTGCACTTGTCTTTATTGCATCAATGTATTGCATTCTATCTGTATCTTGTGTACTGTCCTCAGTGTTTTATATGGTGGATGGTTCCAAGTTGCTTCAAAGATTTGCTTCTTTGAAGCAACAGGAACGCAAATTGGCTTGGTGGTGCCTTGTTGGTTCGTGACGATATGACTAAAATATTGTTGAAAGCGATGTTGAAACTTAGCTCCCTAGGTTGCCAGTCATCTCCTAGTTGTGCCAAGATCATTCCCCAGCTGTGCCCAGATTATTCCCCAGTTGTCCTCAGATCATCACCCTGTTGAAGCTGGATCATCCCCCAGATGTCAACAGATCATCCCCCCAGTTGTCCTCAGCTCATCCCCCTGTTGAACCCAGATCATCCCCCAGTTGTCTTCAAATCATCCCCAGTTGGAACGACTGGAGAATGCCTAGATCATCTCCCAGTTGTGCCCAGATCATCCCCAGTTGTGCCTAGATCATCTTCCAGTTGTACCTAGATCATCTTCCAGTTGTGCCCAGATCATCCCCCAGTTGTCCTCAGCTCGTCTCCCTGTTGAAGCCAGATCCTCCCCCAGTTGTCTTCAAATCATCCCTCAGCTGTGCCCAGATCATCCGCCAGTTGTCCCTAGATCATACACCACTCATCCCTAGATCATTCCACAGGTCATTCCCAGATCAACCGCCAGTTTTCTTCAGATCATCACCCAGTTGTGCCCAGATCATCCCCCAGTTGTCCTCAGATCATCCCCTTCTTGAACCCAGATGAACTGCCAGTTGTCTTCAAATCATCCCCAGTTGTGCCCAGATCATCCTCCAGTAAACCCCAGATCATCCGCCAGTTGTCCTCAGATCATCACCCAGTTGTGTCCAGATCATCTCTCAGTTATCCCCAGATCATCCCCCCTGTTGAACCCAGATCATCCCCCAGTTGTCATCAAGTCATCCCCCAGCTGTCGACAGAACACCCCTCAGTTGTTCCCAGATCACCCTTCAGCTGTTCCCCAGATCATTAACGTGGTCCACACATCATCCCCCAGTTGTCCACAGATCATCCTCCAGTTGTTCTCAGATCATCCCCCAGTTATCCCCAGATCATCCCCCCTGTTGAACCCAGACCATCCCCCAGTTGTCATCAGGTCATTCCCCAGTTGTTGACAGAACACCCCTCAGTTGTTCCCAAATCACCCTTCAGCTGTTCCCCACATCATTAACGTGGTCCACAGATCATCCCCCAGTTGTCCACAGATCATCCTCCAGTTGTTCTCAGATCATCCTCAGATCATACCCCCTGTTGAACCCAGATCATCCCCCAGTTGTCATCAGGTCATCCCCCAGTTGTCGACAGAACACCCCTCAGTTGTTCCCAGATCACCCTTCAGCTGTTCCCCAGATCATTAACGTGGTCCACAGATCCCCCCCCAGTTGTCCACAGATCATCCTCCAGTTGTTCTCAGATCATCCACCAGTTATCCCCACATCATCCTCCCATTGTCCGCAGATCATCCACCAGTTGTCCACAGATCATCCTCCAGTTATCCCCAGATCATCCTCCCATTGTCCACAGATCATCCCCCAGTTGTCCACAGATCATCCTCCCATTGTCCACAGATCATCCCCCAGTTGTCCACAGATCATCCTCCCATTGTCCACAGATCATCCTCCAGTTATCCCCAGATCATCCTCCCATTGTCCACAGATCCAGGGATTCATACACGTCAGTTCTACGTACCGAATTTCGGTTCGTAGATTGAGTTTTAAAACTCAATTTTTCAGTTCAAAACTCAAAAGTTTTCACCAAAATATTTATACTCAATTTGTGTGTTGGAAACTGAATTTTCAAGCTTCGGAAACTGAATTTTCAAGCTTCGTAAATTCGAAATTTCAATACCCGGTTGTCGGGAACTCATCCCATGGTCGCGAAGCACATGTCAATCTGTCGGCAGCAACAACAACGTCAAATGCAAACTGCATTAGCTGCTCTGAATTTACCTCCGACGACTTAGTCTGTTAACGGGATATATTCATCCGAGACTAGTCTATCCGAGGTAATTTTAGTTACATCGACGTATATTTCCGGGGAAGAATCCCAAATAGTGACGAACCTGATTTCACTGAACAATCGACGAGTCGCCATTTTTTTCTTTTGGTTTCGTTTTCGTTCCTTCCAACGCAGGGAGATACATACGATACTTAATAAACACACGTTGTTTTCGTAGAATGCCAATCGGAAGTATTTCTTTGTGTATTCTGTGCGGTCTGTCTTGAGAAAATAGTAATACTGTATCATTTTCACTTTGGTTTGATCAGCGAAAGCATTGAAACGAAAGTTGACACCAACGTACAGCGTGCGTTTTGAGAACATGACAAGGGAGTGAACTCCTACGGCGAGAGAGCTGGTCGCTTGCAAGCGTTTTGAAGTGTTTCGTTGTTGTTGGGGTTTTTTCCATCTTTTTTTTGTTAACCATATTCTATCAAAATAATATCATCCTCAAGACTCCTATTATTTGTGTAATCCAATACAATCCTCGTGTATATAAATAATATATATTTAATCATCGTTTTATAAACCAGTGTGAGTTTTCATACTGGTGGTCATTTGTATTTTCACAATAACTGGAACTTCACTTATGTCATCACAGGATTTTTATATTTATTAATCCACTGCTTTTGTTAAATGTTTCCATAACTAAAATTATTTTTCTGTCAAAGTTAAATTTTGGATAATGGTTTCTTCAAATTTTATTTTGGATCTAAATTAATAGATAATGGGTTTTTTATGGTATCAATATATTTTTTTTTATAATTACCACCTAACAAGTGTGTGTTTGTATATTATTCAGACAGTCCTGTGTGGAAGTTGGAAAAAAGAATTAAAAGTTCTTTTATGTATTGTTGATTGATTGAGATATAACCGCTTTCAGAGAGGGAAATAGTTGACACTCCTCACTGCATGTATATGAGAACTACATGTGCATGCAAATGAAAACCAGTACCGGCAGTAAACGGCAAGTTTTACGTGATTGATACCTGAAGTATTACTCGTATACAACTTGTTCTAACACAATTTGTTCATGTATCCTGGATACCTGAAAACATAATGATGGAAACGAGTAAACGCAATCAACGACACAAAATGGTTTTAATTACACAAAAGGTTAAAAATACATTAATTGGTAACAGTAGACAAGGTTCACAGAACAACATTTACCCTGGTTTGTAAAAAAAATTAAAAACTCAACATTGGGGGAAAAAATGACCCTGGTTTGTAAAAAATTTATATACTCAATTTGAGGGAGAAAAAATGCCGATAAATTTTATTTTAACTCAATTTGAGTGAAAAAAAAATCAATTTTCCACATTTCGGTTCGTAAAATTTGGACTTCTATGAATCCCTGAGATCATCCCCCAGTTGTCCACAGATCATCCCCCAGTTGTCCGCAGATCATCCTCCCATTGTCCACAGATCTTCCTCCAGTTATCCCGATCATCCTCCCATTGTCCTCAGATCATCCACCAGTTGTCCACAGATCATCCTCCCATTGTCCACAGATCATCCACCAGTTGTCCACGGGTCATCCTCCAGTTATCCCCAGATCATCCTCCCATTGTCCACAGATCATCCCCCAGTTGTCCACAGATTATCCTCCCATTGTCCACAGATCATCCCCCAGTTGTCCACATATCATCCTCCCATTGTCCACAGATCATCCTCCAGTTATCCCCAGATCATCCTCCCACTGTCCTCAGATCATTCCCAGTTGTGCACAGATCATCCTCCCATTGTCCACAGATCATCCCCCAGTTGTCCACAGATCATCCTCCCATTGTCCACAGATCATCCTCCAGTTGTCCACAGATCATCCTCCCATTGTCCACAGATCATCCTCCAGTTATCCCCAGATCATCCTCCAGTTATCCCCAGATCATCCTCCCATTGTCCTCAGATCATCCCCCAGTTGTCCACAGATCATCCTCCCATTGTCCTCAGATCATCCCCCAGTTGTCCTCAGATCATCCCCCAGTTGTCCACAGATCATCCTCCCATTGTCCACAGATCATCCTCCAGTTATCCCCAGATCATCCTCCCATTGTCCTCAGATCATCCCCCCACATTGTCCTCAGATCATCCCCAGTTGTGCACAGATCATCCTCCCATTGTCCACAGATCATCCCCCAGTTGTCCACAGATCATCCTCCCATTGTCCACAGATCATCCCCCAGTTGTCCTCAGATCATC